>PVKU01006126.1:0-109779 GCA_004027475.1 Anoura caudifer
GGTCTCCGCACCGCCGGAGTACTCTCCTTACCGTCCGGTTTTTCAACGTCCACTGCAATTTTCGATAATCTGTTTTCAAATATGCTGTGTTTCTGGTGTCTGTTTGCTGTGCTGCTTTGAAAAATGTCCCGTTTTAAGACCTATGTGTGGGAGGCAGAGATGTACGTCCTCTTACCATGCCGCCATCTTGCCGGACTCCAGCATGTCACTATTTCTAATCCTCTATATTATGACTAGTTTTGCAGAAGAGGAAACAGATTCAAGGCACTAAAAGTACTTGCCCAAGATCATATAGATAATGAAATACAGAATCTGGATTGTAACTAACTATACTAAAAAGTATAGTTATTTTCCTAACTAGAAAGTAAGGGAGAAAAGGAAAGAAAAAGCTTGGCTGACATGGCTGCCTATTATCACAAGAACAAGAAGCTATTTTCCATACCAAAATTAGGCAGACAGGTTGGCCACTTAAAATAGAATCAATTTTGCGGGATGTATAAGTGGTATTGATGTGTCTAGGCAAGATGAAACCATACCTGTGAGAAGCCATTTTCTTCTACTCCTCCAAATGAATACTTTCCATTATCAAAAATATAATAATACTTTCAATTCTGGAGAATCTGTGCTTCAGGAGTGGGATTGAGGTCGTATGCCATGTAAATGGATAATCCAAATGAATCTGTGCTATATCTTTAACTTGTCATCCAAACACTAGGGCTGTGTGGTAAAACTAAGAAAACTTCTAAAAACTTTCATGGATTTTCCATGGTTCATAATATTTTTGGGAATGGATAATCCAAGTTCAAGTGGACACCAAGAACCATAATAGGAAGAGCTGAGCTCTCTCAAACTTTCCCTAGTGCCCTAGTGCCAAGGAACCAGTTAAGCATTTTGAGTATATTCAAGTACACACCAACCTAGGATGCTACAGCTAGAAAGGAACTCAAACATCACTCAGTCTAATACCATTATGTGACAAATAAAGGGATTGGAACAGAAAAAAAATATTCCTCATCCAACTTTTCCCTTCTCCCATTTATTCAAGAGTTTCAAAGCCCTATTGTACTAGTGTTGTAGTATGTTCTGGAAATGTACCATATTTTTAGGACTATAAGACACACTGGACCATAAGACACACCTAGGTTTTAGAGGAGGAAAATAGGAAAAAAAATTTTGAAGCAAAAAATGTGGTAAAATATTTAATAACCTGTGACCCTGCTCCACTGCCACCCCCCCCACCACAGCAAGCCAGGTAAGCTACATTCAGACTATAAGATGCTTCCTCCTTTTCTTCCCAAATTTTGGTGGGGGGTGCATGTTATAGTCCAAAAAATATGGGTAAGCAAATTGGAAGACACAGTATTTGCCTTCCAAGAATTTCTGGTAGAGCTCTAGTTGTAGATCCTTTTAAAAGGATTCTTGTAAAACATCACAATATTTTGTGGATCTGCCCATGATAGTAATTACACTTTTAGTGTTCACTGATCATGAAAATTGGTAATGACCAAAAGCTGCTAAAAATTCAGTCACACTTTTAAATACATTTGTATTTAAATAATGCATGCACGTGAATCTGAAAAAGAAATGGTACATAGTCATGTTTCAGAAAGCACGTATTTAATCTCCAGACAGGGCCTCATAAGTGCATTATGCAATACCTTATAGCTGCAGGCCACAAGCAGGGAACTACTGCTGTAGAGGAAAACCTCAAAACACTACAGCCAAACTTTATGCTCCGGCAGAATTGGAAGTGACCTATATGACATGTTTTAGTGGGTTCCAGGAATATTTTTCCTGCCCCAGTATATTCCCTTTCCCACTCCTTGAGACATTTTACATCCCTTTGCCACACTCCACACTTTCAACTTTCTGTAATTCCAAAACTCAGAGCAGACACAGTTTCACAAGCAATCACGGCACAAATGCAGCCCACTTAGAAAGGTGGACAATCACATGTAACTTTACATAGGTTCTTTATACCTACCTAGCTGAGTTTGGAAAAAAAAGGTATTATGAAAGCTGGATGAATGACAATTTATTTCTAGTTGAGAAGAACTAAAAGGAGTCTAGTCATAGTATCCTAGCAGTTGGATAGGGGCTTGGAAATTCATAACATCATGAAGACAATAGATGCAGGAGAATAGATGAGGAAGTAAGGGGGAAAAAAGGTATCAAAGGCAAATTTTACTAAAACTGCATGAGTACATCATGGAGTGTCAAGTGCTATGATACATAAACCAATTGGCAGAGAAGTCAAGAAGGGAAACAAGATCTCTCTATTTTGACTATTTTGAGAAAACTTCATAGAGAAGTAGAGTATGAACTGGACCTGAAAGTGTAGGCAGGATTTAAAGAGGTGAGGGAAGAGTGTCCCAGGCCTATAGGAAATCATTAAGAAGTGAACATTGGGGAGAGAATAGGAAATAATGATTAAGTCTGCTGATAAATATTGATAGTCATGAGAAGTGAGATTGGAGATAGATGGTAGTACAAGATCATGGGAGGCCTTGAAACCAGATAAAAGAGTTCACTCTTATTGTAGGCACTGGGAAATTCCACAATTACCTATACAGGTGGTGGTATAATGAAAAGTGATATAAAAAGACTGTTTGTTATTAATTCATGGCCTTCAAAGTTAAAACCCAAGCTTTTTTAAAAAAAGGTTTTATTTATTTATGTTTTAGAGAGAGGGGAAGTGGGGTAGAAAGAGAGGGAGGGAAACATCAATGTATGGTTGCCTCGCATGGGTCCATTAGGGGCCCGGCCCACAACCAAGATATGTGCCCTGACTGGGAATCAAACTAGTGACCCTTTGGTTCGCAGCCTGTGCTCAATCCATTGAGCTATACCAGCCAGGGCAAAACCCAAGCTTCCATCAACTTATTACCTATGAGGCCATGGGCAAGTTATATAACCTCTTTGAGCCACAAGTTTTTAAATCTCTAAAATGTGGGTAGAAATATATACTTTATCTGGTTGTTATGAGAATCAAGTAAGTTAATCTTCATAAAGTACATTAGTACAAAGCCTAGCATACATCAGATAATAAATAGTACCTATTAATGCTAGTATTTGTTGTTATTATCATCATTACCAGCAACAACACCAGGGAAAGTAATTAGGAAGTTGTGGCAGTAATCTAGTATTTAAGCCTAGATAAAGCCCAAAGCTAGGTTATTTCCTGAGATCATAAAGAGAGAGATTGTCTCCCAAAGACATTCCAAGGAGGATTTGGGAATAGACTGCACATGAACAATGAAGAAGAAAGGAGTGAGAAAGAAGATTCCAAGACCTGGGATACTTGGAAGATACAAGTATACATAAACAGCAAGAATGGAGAAGGAAACTAGAAAGAGGAAGTTGTTCAGATGATAAAAAGATAATGAATTTCTTTTGTAAAATATTTATTTTGAAGTAATTGAAATATACCCAAGTGATAATATTCCACCCATTTTGACAACACTGTATTAAGGTCCATAGGACAGGACAAGAAAGGTAGATTTGGGAAGTAACTACAAGGAAATCATAGTTGAAGCCAGACAGTAGATGAACTTGCCAAGAGGATAAATATATCAGAAAGAGGACAGAAAGTGAATAACAGAACCTGGAGGAACAACCATAATTATGGAATTAGGTAGAAATATAGAAAAGGCTTAAGAAACAGGGGGAGAGAATAAGCAATACCTCTCTTTAAAGATAATTACACTAGAGTGCAATGAAATAAATTTAAATTAATCATAAAAGTGAAGCCCAAGCTAAGGTTAGACTGGTTTTAAAAAGGATATGTTATCCACCTGGAATAATTTATGGTTCACTGGTAATTTACAATGGAATTATCACTCAGCACATTCATTTATTCAAAAGCATCTACCGGGGGTCTACAAAGGATGACACTGTTTTAGAAGATACCATAAAGTATACAGGACATTCCTCAAGGAAGGAATAAGAGATATATTAATACATGTATTTACAAACATTTACATCATAATACCAGAGTAAATTAGCAAGTTTAGACAATAGTTGTCACAGGGTAATAGGAAACCAAGTATCAGATAACTGCTTAATAATTCGGCAAAGAGAACAACTTATTTGGTTTAGAATGCTCAAGGAATACTTCCCCAAGGATATGAACCTTAATTGGGATTTTTAGCTATCGGTTAGTAACAAAGCACTTAGAACAAAATTGTGATACTCTAAACTATTAATACTTACCAGAAAACTTATCTAAAGAAGTTTGGTCTGGCTATTGATTACCATAGAGTTACAGAATGAAAATCCTCTCCAAGCTAATGTTTCTAGAACTTTCTCAGTATGGTCAGTATAAAACTTGCCTTCCCTTCTCAACTCCACCTTACAGGGCTCTTCCTGGGCAGTTTAGTAACTCAAATTACAATCTTACAATGTTTTATGAATGTAACTTCCTAATACTAGAAAACACACTAGGAAGGAAAACCTCATAAATAGAATGTTGGCCTGACTTTAATCCACATTTTTTTGACTTTTATGTTTTTTTATACATAAGGCAAAGCTAGAAATCATTAAATGCCAAAGAGTGATCAGGGAAATGAATCATCAGGTAATGACCTGATTTGGCTGAGAAGCCTTTCATTCAGGGGATGGAAATACACAATACAGAAAATTAAACAGTAACATAATCCATTTAATCCTGATCCTCCAGGAGAACTGAGAGAGATGAGAAAAGGGGCAAAAAGTAAAAGTCTGGGTTAATTTAGCCTACAAGAATATTTGAGAAGCAAAAGAATGGAGAAAGTGTAAAATAGGACTTTGCTTTCCTGGTAAAGTCTGATATTAAGAGGCAGGAAATGGTTTTCAAATTACACACATGTCTTATTCTATAGAGAATGAAGCTGCTGACTGTATCTGAAGTACAAAAGGAAAGTGGCCATGTCCCAGAGAAGGCATTACCCTTTGAGGATTTTAGGTTGTTTTCCTTTTGCATGTTCCAAAGACAACCCACTGAAATTTCCCATAGAATAGCACAAGAACTGTTTTTGCAAAGAAAGGAACAATAGGAAAGTCTGTGCTGACAGGAAGATCTAGCTTTAAAGAAACCTGATATTGTTTTCTTTACAAAACAGATCATTTGAAGCAATTATTAGATCTACAAAAGCATTCTTTGCCATAAAGAAACAAAAAACGCCACAAATATTCCATAACGAATTATCCTCCTGGAATTCACTTGGCCAATTACCCACAGTGAAATCTAGAGGTGAAGACAAGAATGGCTGGTGATAGGCTTTCTATCTTTTGGTAACAATCAAAGAGAAACTATAAAGTAGGTGAGGAAGGCCATTCCTTAGGCCAACCAGCAGGCTACAGAGTTTGGAAGGAAGCCAAGCTAACAGCAAAGTCAAGAAGACTGTGGGAAAGGGAAGGTCATAGAAAAGACAGACTAAAGGGAAACATGGAGACTAGTCCAAACTGGTGAAGGGTGTCAGCAGAATTAATGTGATAGGTGGAGTTTCCTAGGTATTCTCATGAAGCCACAATTCCTTTGCCCCTTCTTATTTCCCTTTAATGTTTCTGGAACAGACACTTTTTGATACCTGAGATGGCACCTTAAAAAATCTGGCAAATTAAAAAGAACACACACTTGCAGAGACAATGTTCTGATCTTTATTTGCAAACTGACATCACTGGTGGGGATTTCAAACCAAGTGATAAGGGCCTAAAGCACTAAGACTAAATTAGCATAATATAAGGTTCTCATACCATAGCCAGGGAACTGGTTGTTTCTGGGGAGCAGTGGGAGATTCTGCAGTCCCAGACTATATATCTCTGTCTCTAAATCAGCTTATTAATGAATTTGAGATTCTTTTCCCCAAAGCCTCTTTCCATATCCAGACTATTATAGTCTTTTAGAATATACCTAATTAAAGGTTAGAAAAGGCTTTAATATTTCAGAATTTGCTTCTGTTGTAGTTAATTCATTTTAAATCTACCTGCCTGTCAATATCTCAGTTGCCAAACAAGAAGTTTAAGGCAGGTAAACTCAGTATTCACAAAACAAGCAAGTATAGAAGAAACATCTACCATGTTCATAGTACTGTAAAGAAATATAAAGGAAATTAAGAATAGGAATAGAATGGGAATAAGAATGATAATGTAATATATTATAATTATTAAAAATCACTTCCCTTATAAATTTGACCACCAAAAGCCTTTTATCCTTCAAGGCCATCATAGACTTATATGCACATTTTCAAAAGCTCCCCAATCCCCAATTCTAATAATTGATATAATTGCACATGATATACTTAGAACAGTGATTCTCAACCAGGGATGGTGAAAGAGTGTTAAAGAGAAAAAAAAAAAAAGAAGAAGAAGAAAACTTTCCATGGAGCATAAAATCTTCTCGGGGGGAAAGATAGGTAGGTAGTTTTTCAAAAATCATAAAATGGCAATTTCTTTGATGTGTATTTTGTCACACTAACTTTTTTTTGAAATTAAAAATACAATTAGTTATGACATTTTCATGTTAATCAAAAAGGGCATGGGCATAAAATAAGAAGTAGTTGGACTTCCTCGGAAAAATTCAACTTTCTATCTCCAGCACTTACCAAGAAACTGGAACACAGGAGAGGTTCAATAAAAGTATGTTAGATGGATGGATGGATACATGCATGGATGTGAATAAATAAATGATAGGAAACAAAGTATCAACAAAAGCAGTCACATGAATAAGCTATAATCCTTCTGTTTTCTTACTACTGCTAAGACATGCCATTTTTCACTAATAAGATTTAGAAAAGGAAATGCAGACTGCTGGAGATTACCACATCCTACGATCAAATAACAATTGGCATCAATGAAACCAGAAGACTTCACAAAGAATGCTTATACTGACTTTATCAGGGAATTTAGCTCCATAAACAAAGTCTCAGAAGCAAATTTACAATGACCCAGACACCAGAAAGACAGTTCAAAGCAAAATTGATAAAAGTATATCAGAGGCCTCAAAAAGTATGAGTAATTTAGTTAAACTTGTCAAAATGTTTGCTTTTCTCCTCACCAGGCACACAAGTAGAATTGCTCTTCTTGGCCTCCTTATGGTTATTGGTAGTTCTAGGTGAACAAATCTGGTCAATGAGATGTTATTGAAAGTGATATATGCTGATTATGAAATAGAGAATTATCATTATAAGAAACTTCAAAAGCCTTTTTCCCCCCTGGGCCACAAAGACTGGTTATATTATTACCTCACACCTATCAAAATGACTTTCATCAATAAATCAACAAGTATTGGAGAAGATGTGGAGAAAAGGGAACCCTAGTACACTGTTGGAAGGACTGAAGATCAGTGCAATCACTATGGAAAACAGTATGGAATTACTTCAAAAATGTGAAACTGGGAGAGTTCTGGCCAAGATGGAGGCGTAGGTAGAAACCCTTCACTTTCTCACATATCCAAAAGGAGGCTAACAACCAATCTAAAAATCAAAAAACAACCACAAGCACCAGAAAATCAAACTGCATGGAACTCCAACAACCAAGGAATTAAAGAAACAGTCAACCAGACCAACCAGACCAGTAAGATGGGTGAACAGGGAGAGCCCATGGCAAGGTGTTTGACAGTGCAGGCAGAGTTGCATGAGAGAACCCCCAGTGAGGCAGAGCACTGTGTGGGCTGGGCTGACTGAACAGGAAACTGAGACTCAGAGCTGACTATGGACTATGGCAGGGGGTGCCAAGGTGGGAGAAACTCCCAGTTTCACACAAGAGTTCACTGGAAAGTGGGGCTGGAGCTGAGCAGGCAAGCTGCATTGTTCTCTCTCTGGTCCCTCCCCCACAGGCAGTGCTGCAGCACAGCAAGGAGGATTGCCCTGCCCAAGGGAATACCTAAGGCCCCACCCCCTTACAACATAATGGGTACACTGAGACAAAGAAATACGGTCCAAATGAAAGAACACAGCAAAACTCCAAAAAGAGAGCTAAGCGATGAGGAGATAGCCAACCTACCGGATGGAGGGTTTAAAGCCCTGGTAATCAAAATGTTCACAGAACTGATCGAGCTTTGTTGAGAAATGAAAGAACAAATGAAAGATACCCAAAGTGAAATAAAGCAAAATATTCAGGAAACCAACAGTGACAGGAAGGAAACCAGGACTCATATCAATGATTTGGAACAAAAGGAAGAAATAAATATCTAACTGGAACAGAATGAAGAAACAAGAATTCAGAAAAATGAAGAGAACCTTAGAAACCTCTGGGACAACTTTAAACACTCCAATATCCGAATCATAGGGTGCCAGAAGAACAACAGCAACAAGTGGAAAACTTATTTGAACAAATAATGAAGGAAAACTTCCCCAGTCTGGAAAAGGAAATAGACTTCCAGGAAGTCCAGGAGGCTCAGAGAGTCCCAAAAAAGTTGGACCCAAGGAGGAACACACCAAGGCTAATCATAATTACATTACCCAAGATTAAAGATAAGGAGACAATCTTAAAATCAGCAAGACAAAAAGAGAGCGTTACCTACAAAGGAGTGCCCATAAGACTGTCAGCTGATTTCTCAAAAGAGACCTTACAGGCAAGAAGGGGCTGGAAAGAAGTATTCCAAATCATGAAAGGCAAGGACCTACATCCAAGATTGCTCTATGCAGCAAAGCTTTCTTTTAGAATGGAAGGGCAGATAAAGTTCTTCTCAGATAAGGTCAAGTTAAAGGAGTTCATCATCACCAAGCCCTTACTATATAAAATGTTAAAAGGATTTATCTAAGAAAAAGAAGATAAAAATATGACAGTAAAAAGACAGCAAACTCACAGATATTAACAACCACACCTAAAACAAAAGCAAACTAAGCAAACAGCTGGAACAGGAACAGAACCACAGAAATGGGGATCAAATGGAGGCTTATCAACAGGGGAGTGGGAGGGAGAGAGAAGGGGAAAAGGTACAGAGAATAAGTAGCATAAATGGTAGGTACAAAATAGACAGGGGTGGGTGAGAATAGTATGGGAAATGTAGAAGCTAAAGAACTTATAAGTAAGACCCATGGACATGAACTAAAGTGGGAGAATGTGGGTGAGAGGGTGTGTTTGGGGCAAAGGGGAGTGAAGGGGGGAATAGGACAACTGTAATTGCATAATCAATAAAATATATTTAAAAAAGAAATATATACAGGAAATCAACAGTGAAGGGAAGGAAACAAGGATCCAAATCAAAGATTTGAAACAAAAGGAAGAAATAAACATTCACTTGGAACAGAAAGAAAAAACAAGAATTCAAAAAAATGAGGAGAAGCTTAGGAACTTCTGGCACAACTTTAAATGTTCCAACATCTGAATCATAGGGGTGCCAGAAGAAGAAGATGAAAAGCAAGAAATTGAAAACTTATTTGAAAAAGTAATGAAAGAAAACTCCCCCAATTTGGCAAAGGAAATAGACATACAAATCCAGGAAGCACAGAGTCTCAGACCAGTTGGACCCCAAGAGGACCACACCAAGGACATATCATAATTAAAATGACAAAGGTTAAAGATTAACAGAGAATCTTAAAAGCAGCAAGAGAATAGTGTCACCTACAAAGGAGTTCCCATAAGAATATCAGCTGATTTCCCAAAAGAAACCTTACAGGAAAGAAGGGACTGACAAGAAATATTCAAAGAGATGTAAAGCAAGGACCTACATCCAAATTACTCTATCCAGCAAAGCTGTCATTTAGAATGGAAGGGCAGATAAAGTGGTTCCAAGACAAGGTAAAACTAAAGGCATTCAACATCACCAAGCCCTATTACATAACATGTTAAAGGAACTTATCTAAGAATAAGGAGAAGATCAAAACTACGAAGAGTAAACTGACAATAAACACACAACTATCAACAATGGAATCGAAAAAAGCAAACTCAGCAAACAGCTAGAATAGGAACAGAATCATAGACATGAAGATCACATGGAGGGTTATTAGCAAGGAGGGGAAAGGTGGAGCATGGGGGGAAAGATACAGGGAATAAGAAGCATAACTGGTAGGTACAAAAACACAGTGGGATGGTAAGAATAGTATAGGAAATGGAGAAGTCAAGGGACTCACATTTATGACCCATGGACATGAACTAAGGGGGGATTGATAGAGGGAAGGGGGGTAGAAGGCAAAGGGGGGGCAAAGGAGAAAAATAGGATAACTGTAATGGCAAAATCAAAATATACTTAATATAAAAAGAATATATACACCCCTATGTTCATTGCAGTATTATTTACAGTAGCCAAGATATGGAACCAACCCAAGTGCCCATCAATAGACAAATGGATAAAGATATGGTACATATATACACTAGGGTATTACTCAGCTATTAAGAACAATAGAACTTTATCATTTGTGACAGCATAGATGGACCTAGAAGTTATTATGCTTAGTGAAATAAGTCAGTCAGAGAAAGACAAATACCATATGATCTCACTTATATGTGGAATCTAAGGAACAAAATAAATGAACAAAAAATACCCCATTGATACAGAGAAGAGACTGATGGTTGCCAGAGAGGAGGGGTTGGGGGACTGGCTATAAAGGTGAAGGGTTTGAGAAGTACAAATTGGTAGTTACAGAACAGCCATGGGGAGGTAAAGTCCGACATAGGGACTATTGTCACTAATATTGAAATAACTATGTATAGTACCAGGTGGTTACTGGAAATATTAGGGGATCATTTTGTAAAGGATATGATTGTCTAAGCACTATACTATACATTTAAAACTAATATAAAATAAGCTTGAATGTAAGCTGTAATTGAAAAAATGAATTTTAAATTTAAAAAAATCACTGGCTATTTTCCCTACAGTAGCTTCTCCATCAACCTGAGTTAGAGGGTGATGGCAATACAGAGCAAAGCCCCCAAAGCCCTGTGATGAATGTTAGCTTGAACAGACAGGAAATAAAAATTTTATGTTTGAAGCCACTAAGATTTCAGGGTTGTTTTTTGTTGTTGTTGTTGTTGTTGTTCCCTCAGCATAATCTAGCCTGTTCTGATGAATACAATTGGTTTACTATAATCAATGTAGTTTACATCTGTTAAATTGCTCTGACCCATTCTTCAAAGATTAGAATGTAATTGATGTTGCTAGCAATTAACTATCCAAGGATGAAATGATATAGAGAAAAGCAATATTGCATTTAATCATTGGAAATAAGGCATGCAGAAAAAACAAAGGGGGGATATATGCCAGCAAATACAGTAATTGTAACACAAAAAGCAAAGACATAAACTTTGAAACAAATTTAGGTAGCAGGAACAAACTCTCACCATCTTTCCCCATAGTGAAAATCCGTTAAATGCAAAGGGAAATGTCTTCAGAAACTAAAATAGCAGGCCACACTAAGATGGCTCACTAAAAATAAACTATCCTTGAGACAGTGATGGGAATTCCTTAGAGAAAAAATGAGGGGGGAAGAGAATTCAATAAACATGTGTACATGAGTCATTCTAAAGCTAAGACAATAATCCTCATCTGTATAGCAAGTTAAATTACATGAATCTCTTTCTTAACATATTTCCTCATTTGGCCTCACAACTATCCTATGAGACAGACAGGGCAGAGAATTTTATCTAAATTTAATTGATTAAAAATAATAGGCCCAGGTAAGTCATAAATTGTCTAAGATCAAATAGCTAACCCACGAAAAAGGTGAAATTAGAAACTATGTCTTTTAATCCCTTTTCAATCCATCCTTTTTGGATATTACATGTATTTCTATTAAACCAATTAGGTCACTTCCTTCATAGAAGCCATTCTTCCAGAACTGAAATCATACTGTTAGCTTCCTGGAATCACTCATGATCTAAGAGTAAGCTTTGTTTGCTTAGTTACCATCAGAGAACTTACAACTAACATGCTGTATGCTATGCATTAAACACGCCATACCATTAATTCATTTCTCAGCTGATGATGATGCTGGATATAAATCAGCACTGTGCTTTTTCAAACCCTAAAGATGTTTCTGGGTGTTAATTTTTACAATTTTTTTCTCACTTGAGAATTACATGGAGCAAACAGGAACTACATAGACTCACAGAAAAGTCTCTCATAGCAGGACATGAAGACAAGACCCTAGAATCTTCCAAGATGGGGCTATCTAAAGTTCATACATATAATTCTTTTATTTTATTTTATTTTATTTTATTTTATTTTATTTTATTTTATTTTATTTTATTTTATTTTATTTTATTTTATTTTATTTTATTTTATTTTAATTGTTGTTCTTGTACAGTTTTCTGTCTTTTACTCCCATCCCAGCCCACCACCGCAGCCCTCCCCACCTCCCTCCCATTTCCATCCCCCCCAGTTTTTGTCCATTATACTTCTTGCTCTAAACCCTTCCCCCTTTCCCCTGCAATTCCCTCCCCTCTCCCCTATGGTGACTATCAACCCCTTCTCAATTTCAGTGTCTTTGGTTATAATGTGCTTATTTGTTTGTTTTGTTGATTAGGTTCCTGTTAAAGCTGAGATCATATGGTATTTGTCTTTCACCACCTGGCTTATTTCACTTAGCATGATGCCCTCCAGTTCCATCCATGCTGTTGCAAAGGGTAGGAGCACCTTCTTTCTTTCTGCTGCATAGAATTCCATTGTGTAAATGTACCATAGTTTCTTGATCCATTCATTTACTGATGGGCACCTCGGTTGCTTCCAATACTTGGCTACTGTAAATTGTGCTGCTATGCACATTGGGGTGCATAGGTTGTTTTGGATTAGTGTTTCAGGGTTCTTACGATATAATCCTAACAGTGGAATTGCTGGGTCAAAAGGTAGATCCATTTTTAGCTTTCTCAGAAAATTCCATACTGTTTTCCATAGTGGCTGTAGCAATATACAATCCCACCAACAGTGCTCTAGGGTCCCCCTTCTCCACAACCTCTCCAACACTTGTTGTTTGTTGCTTTGTTTATGATGGTCATTCTGACTGGTGTGAAATAGTATCTCATTGTGGTTTTAATTTGCATCTCTCTGATAGCTAGTGACATTGAGCATCTTTTCATGTGTCTCTGGATCCTCTGCATGTCCGCCTTGGAGAAGTGTCTGTTCAAGTCCTTTGCCCATTTTGTAATTGTGTTACTTGTCTTCTTAGAGTGGAGCTGTGTGAGTTCTTTCTATATTTTGGAGACTAAACCCTTGTCTGAGGTACCATTGGCAAATATGTTTTCCCATGCAGTTGGTTCTCTTTTTATTTTAATATTGTTTTCTTTAGCCATGCAGAAGCCTTTTATTTTGATGAGATCCCATTTGTTTATTCTTTCCTTTATGTCACTTGCTTTAGGGGACATATCAGTAAAAATGTTACTGCATGAAACATCTGAGATTTTTCTGCCTATGTTCTCCTCTAGGACTTTAGTGGTGTCATGGCCTATGGTTAAATCTTTTATCGACCTTCAATTTATTTTTGTGTATGGTATAAGTTGGTGTTTGAGTTTCACTTTTTGCACGTAGCTGTCCAGTTCTCCCAACACCATTTGTTGAACACGGTATTTTTACGACATTTTATGTTGCTGCCCCCTTGGTCAGATATTAATTGGCCATACAGAATTGAGTTTATTTCTGGGCTCTCTGTTCTATTCCACTGGTCCATGTTCCTGTTTTTGTGCCAGTACCAGGCAGTTTTGATTACAGTGGCCTTGTAATACAATTTGGTGTCAGGTATTGTGAACCCTCCTACTTTGCTCTTCATTCTCAAAATTGCTGCAGCTATTTGAGGTTATTTATGGTTCCATATAAATTTTTGAAGTGTTTGTTCTATGTCTGTGAAATATGTCATTGGTACTTTAATAGGTATTCCACTGAATTTGTAAATTGCTTTGGGTAGTATGGACATTTTGATGAGGTTAATTCTTCCAATCCATGAACACGGTATATGCTTCCATTTGTTTGTGTGTTCCTAGATTTCTTTCTTCAGTGTAGTGTAGTTTTCTGCATACAGGTTTTTTACCTCCTTGGTTAAGTTTATTCCTAGGTATTTTATTTTTCTTTTTACTATATCAAATGGGAATTTTTTTTTAACTTCTGCTTCTGCTCTTTCATTGTTGGTATCCAAAAATGCCTTTGATTTCTAGATACTGACTTTGTATCCAGCTGTTTGGCCAAATTCATTTGTTAGGTGAAGCAGCTTTTTGGCCGAGTCTATAGGATTTTCTATGTACACTATCATGTCATCTGCAAACAATGATTAGTTTTGTTTCCTCCTTTCCAATTTGGATGCCATTTATTTCCTTTTCTTGTCTAATCACTGCGGCTAAGACTTCCAATACTATATTGAATAGAAGTGGTGAAAGAGGACAACCTTGTCTTGTTCCTGATGTTAGTGGAAAAGATTGTAGATTTGCCCATTGAGTATGATGTTGGCTGTAGGTCTGTCCTATATGGCCTTTATTATGTTGAGGAATGCTCCCTCTGTTCCCACTTTGTTGAGTGTTTTTATCATACATGGGTGCTGTACCTTATCAAATGGTTTTTATGCATCTATTGATATGATCATGTGATTTTTGTCTTTGCTTTTGTTTACGTGATTTATTACATTTACTGATTTGCGAATGTTGAACCATCCTTGCATCCCTGGGATGAATGCCACTTGGTCATGCAGTATGATCTTTTTAATGTATTGTTGGATGCAGTTTGCCAATATTTTGTTGAGAATTTTACCATCTATGTTCATCAGCAATATGGGCCTGAAGTTTTCTTTCTTTGTTGTGTCTTTATCTAGTTTGTGGATTAAGATGATGCTGGCTTAATAAAAAGAGTTTGGGTGTCTTCCATCACTTTGCATTTCTTTGAAAAGTCTGTGAAGGATAGGGGTTAGCTCTTCCTTAAATGCTTTGAATTCTCCTGTGAAACCATCTGGTCCAGGGCTTTTGTGTGTCAGGAATTTTTTGATTACTGCTTCTATTTCATCTGCTGTCATTGGTCTGCTCAGGCTTTCTGCTTCTTCTTCATTGAGGTTTGAAGATTTTATTTTTCTAGAAACTTGTCCATTTCACCTAGGTTTTCAAATTCTTGGCATACAGTTATTCATAGTAATTTCTTACAATCCTTTGTATTTCTCTGGTGTCAGCTGTAACCTCTCCTCTTTCATTTCTGATTGTGTTTATTTGGGTCCTCTCTCTTTTTTCTTGATGATCCTGCTTAAAGGCTTGTCAGGTTTGTTGTTATTTTCAAAGAACCAGCTCCTGGATTCATTGATCCTTAGAATTGTGCTTTTAGTCTCTATGTCATTTAATTCTGCTCTGATCTTGGTTATTTCCTTCCTTCTACTTGCTCTGGGCTGTTTTTGTTGTTGTTCCTCAAGTTCTTGTGGTGTAGGGTTAAGTTGTTTGTTTGAAACGTTTCTATCTTTTTTAGGTAGGCCTGTATTGCTATCAACTTCCCTCTGAGGACTGCCTTCACTGTGTTCCATAAGTTTTGGGTCATTGTGAGTTCATTTTCATTTGTTCCCAGAAACTTTTTGATTTCCTCCCTAATTTCATTCATGACCCATTCATTGTTTAATAGCATGCTATTCAATCTCCATCATTTTGAGGGTTTTGGGTTTTTCCCCATGGGGTTGGTTTCTAGTTTTGGTCCCTTGTGGTCAGAGAAAATGCTGGGTATGATTTCAATTTTCTTGAATTTGTTGAGGCTAGTTTTGTGGCCTATCATGTGGTCTATCTTTGAGAATGTTCCTTGTGTATTTGAAAAGAATGTGTACTTAGTTTCTTTGGGATGAAGGGCTCTCTATATATATAAGTTAAGTCCATTTCATCTAGGATGTTGTTCAATGCCACAATATCTTTGTTGATATTTTGTTTGGAAGATCTGTCCGTTTTTGACAGTGGGGTGTTAAAATCCCCTACTATAATTGTGTTCCTGTCTACATCTTTCTTGAAGTCCTCTAAGATTTTCTTTATGTATTTAGGTGCTCTTATGTTGGGTGCATATATATTTACAATGTTTATGTCTTCTTGGTGGATTCTTCTCTTCAGTATTATGAAGTGACTTTCTGGGTCTCTCTTTATGGCTCTTCTTTTGAAGTCTATTTTGTCTGATATGAGTATTCTTACCCCAGCTTTCTTTCCCTGTCCATTTGCTTGGATAATTTGTTTCCAGCCCTTCGCTTTGAGTTTGTGTAGGTCTTTTGTCCTGAGGTGGGTCTCTTGTAGGCAGCATATGTGTGGGTCATGCTTTCTTATCCATTCAGCTATTCTTTGTCTTTTGATTGGAGCATTTAATCCATTTACATTTAAGGTTATTATTGATAGGCACTTATTCATTGCCATTTTTCTACCTGTGTTCCTCTCTCTCTCTCTCTCTCTCTCTCTCTTCCTTCCTTTCCTTGAAGCAGTCCCTTTAGTATCTCTTGCAGAACTGGTTTGGTAGAGGTGTATTCTTTTAGACTTCTTTTGTCTGGGAAGCTCCTTATTTGGCCTTCTATCTTGATTGAAAGCTTTGCTGGATGAAGTAGTCTTGGTTGCAGGCCTTTGGTTCTCATTATTTGGAATATTTCTTGCCATTCTCTTCTGGCTTGGAGTGTTTCCATTGAGAAGTCAGCTTCTAACCTTATCGGGGCTCTCTTGCATGCTACTTCCTTTTTCTCCCTTGCTGCCTTTAAGATTCTCTCTTTGGCTTGGAATTTTGCCATTTTAATTATGATGTGTCTTGACATGGGCTTCTTTGGGTTCCTCTTGATTGGGACTCTGTGTTTCCTGGATTTGTGTGACTTTTTGTCTCATCAAATTAGGGAAGTTTTCCATCATTACTTTTTCAAATAGGTTTTCTATCCCCTGCTCTTCTTCTTCGCCTTCTGGTATTCCTATTATACAGATATTATTACATTTCATGTTGTCTCACATTTCTCTTAATCCTTCTTCATTCTTTCTAAGCCTCTTTTCCTTTTCTTGCTCTTTCTGGCTGTGTTTTTTTTTTTTTTCCTACTTGGTACTCCACTGATCCAATCTTCTGCTTCATCAATTCTGCTTTTCATTCCTTCCACTGTGTTCTTCAGTTCAGAAATGGTGTTCTTCATTTCCTCTTGGGCCTTGTTGATAATTTCTATTTCTTTTTTCATGTTGATATAGTTTGCAGTGAGTTCATTGTAGCTTCCCTGTAGTTTCTGGTAGCTCATTGAGAGGTCATGGAGCTTCCTGACAACCATTGCTTTGAACCCAAAATCTGATAGTTGAGTTGCCTCTGTTTCATTTAGCATTCTTTCTGGGGCTTCCTCCTTTTCTTTCATTTGGTGATTGTTTCTTTGTCTTTCCATTGTTTGTGAGGCTCTTCTTATTTGCCTCAGCTTCTTAAATTGATCTGTTCTGGCTCCCTGGGTTTATGGTGTGAACTTCTGTGGTAGAGTACCTGAGAGATTCAGTGGTGCTGTCTCCTTCGGGTATCCTGGTGTTCACAGCTTCCATTCTCTCAGCTGTTGGAATGCCCCCTCTTTGGGACCAACTCTGGCTTTTTCACAGTTCCAGGGTTTTTTTTTGTTTTGTTTTGTTTTTTCTTGTCTCACTTGTGGGTATTTAAAAGAGAAAAGAGGAAGAAAAAAATGAAAAGAGAAGGAAGAAGAAAAAGAAAAGAGAGAAAAGAGGAAGGAAGAAGAAATAAAACTGGAAAGAAAGGAAAAAGGAATAAAACAAGAAAGAAGTAATGAGAAGCAAAAGGAGTTGAGGGGTAAAAAAGATAAAAATAATTTAAAAATTTAAAAAACAACAACAACTCTTGCTGTTTTCAATCTTGCCAAGCTGGTTTTTCTGGTCTTGCTGGCTGCAACAGCCAAGGGGTGATGGTGTCACTTTTCTCCCTGTTTAGCACTCAGTTATCTTTGGGCTACTCTCCTCAGAGCTAGCCTGGGGCCTCTCTGCACAGGGCCTCAGGCGTATGTTCTGAGGTGGCATGTGCCTACCCCAGTTGCGCAGGGCGTCTATCATCTTGCAGCCATCTGCAGTCATGAACAGGCTCCAATTGTCCAATTGTCACCCAGCCATCCCCGATGTTGCGTGGGTGCTGATTGATGTCGCTCAGCCATCCCTGTTGGTGGGCAGACACCAACAGTGGGGTGAGCTCCGGCGTGCAGTCCTCCCAGGGCTATGCATGGGTATTCACATCCCCAGCTTGTTTGCCACTGAGACCTTTACTCCTCCCTGTGAGATTTCAAGCAACCAGTTTTATCCCGGTGCTGCTGAAACCTTGTTTGTCAGGGAAGGGAGCGGTTGACCCGGCTCCCTCCCTAGAGTCTTGTGGTGATCCTGGCGAGCAACAGCCCGGAGCCTCAGCCCCCACCCTGGTCTCCCGCTGCTCCCTGGGCTCTTATTGTTTTGAAGTACTCTTCCTACTCTCTGGTTTTTCAATGTCCACTACAATTTTCAATCTCCTGTTTTTAAATATGCTGTGTTTCTGATGGCTGTTTGCTCTGTTCCACCATAAATTGACCAGGGTTTCTCCCATGTGTAGGCGGAAGTGGAATGTGCTCCCTCCTACCATGCCGCGATCTTCCTTCCTCCCATATAATTCTTAATATTCCTTTATACAGTGCATATACTCCAAAGAATACCATTCTTTGGAGTTGCCTTATCCCACAATTGCTGCCTATATCCTAAGAATATTGAAAATATATGAGGTCTGTCCAGAAAGTATACAGCCATGTAATATGAAAAATAGAGACATTTATTGAAGAAGATACAAGATACAAGAAACATTGTACATAGGACAATGATGCCTCAGTCCCCTTCAAAGTAGGCACTTTGAGACCTCACACAGTTCTCCCAATTGCCATCAGCTGCCCCATAATATTTTCCTGAATCTCATTGATGGTCTAAAGTCATCAGTCAAAGGGAAGATCCTTTAAAAAGGGCGATTTTAGTTTTGGGAAAGGCAGAAGTTGCAGGATACCAAATCTGAGCTGTAGGGAGCTAAGTCATCTGCATGATTTGATGTTTCACCAAAAAACTCTGTATGAGTTGTGATGCATGAGTGGGCGTATTGTCATGGTGAAGCTGCCAATCACTAGTTGCCCATAGCTGCAGCCTTCTGAGTCATCCAAATAGCTTCTGTGGAGTAATGTTCATGCTTAACAAAAATATGATGCAAATTTGTTGCTCCACTTGCTCAATCATTTTGAATGTGATGCCCACACAGTACACATGCTCACTCAGTGGTGTCTACTGCCTCCACTGACCAGTACAGTGAAGTTGTCTCTGTTCCCGCATTCACATTCCAGTCCATTGTCCTTGATTGCCAAGTTACTTCCATGTTGCTCAAACTGTTCTCATTATATTAACAATGGCTGAACTTTTCCTAGACAGACCCGATATAGATGGGTCTTCTTTATTCCTCCACCTGGGATTAGGTACTACCTTAAGAATTCTCTACTTGTAGGATTCAGTATAGTCTTTAATTAAGTTTATGCAACCAGTTTCTATAGCCATCACTGTGGTATAATTTTTTAAAATGGTCCTGACATCGAGGAAACATTGTTTATTTTGCCAGTGATTAGGTACTCACAAATCAGACACGTAGAAAACCCAAAACCACTCACACAGCGCTCAGATACATGAGGAAAGCATAGCTTATACATTTATTCTATAATTGATCTGATATTCTTCATAAACCATCACCCATTTGATAGAAGAGAAAAAATTTACCTAACTCAATGTGTTCATTTTAGCTCAATCTAATAACTTAAAATCTTTAAGTTACACATCTCTTTACACAAATTCTGTCTTTATAATGTGCTCTCCATCCTCCTCCTCATCCCAAGATGTCACCTGAGCTTTATGGGAAGGCTTTTATGAATGTAAGATATTAAAATGGGTCCCTCTGAAGCTGTTTAATCTGACATATCAAAAGCTTAAGAATGAAAAAATCATTGTTCACAACTATGCTTACATTTCAAATGGAGGCTCTTAAACCACTGATGGAAGAATGTTGCAAGATGTGTCTAAACCCTGTTTTGAAACACTTAGTGTAATATCCACCTCTGGCGTAAGTGAGTTAAGGTTGAAGAGAGACTGAAAAATGGACAGAGACAATCAATCACTTTCAGAAACAGTTGTTAATTTGTAGTAATATTATTCTTCCTTCTCCCCACGGAAGAAGGGATTGGTATTTTTCCTTTACCCCAAGTCAGGTGAGAGGGATCTCATGAACATCCAGAGAACTTTTCTTTTGTCCTCTGACATTTAGGGGTCACAGGATCCTAGTGTATACTTGGAAATCTAAAGAACAAAAGGTTGTAGTTGGCTAGATAGCTGCTCTGAGAGTAGAGTGAAGAGAGGATAGTACACTGACAGTCCCCTACAGTCTCAGAATCTGTCCACATAAATGATTCAACAGTATCCCTTTTGCACCTTGTATTTCTTTCCTATTGCTACTGTAACAAACCACCACAAATTTAGTGGCTTAAAACAACACAAGTTTATTATCTTACAGCTCCGGGGGTCAAAAGTCCAACATGAGTCTTACATGGATAAACAAGGTATTGACAGGACTAGATCCTTCTGAGGGATGCTTAAAAGGATCCCTTTCTTGTCCCTTCCTGTTTCTAGGGACTGCTGGCATCCCTTTGGCTTATGGCCACATTAGTCTAATCTCTATTTTTATTATTACAGTGTCTTCTCTTCCTCTGATCTCTAGTCTCCCTTTTAGAAAGATCCTTGTGATTAGATAGACTCTCACAGATAATCTAGGATAATCTCCTCACCTCAATAAATGACTCTCCCAGCATCTGTGCTGAGGGCTGGCCAGGGGGCCCATGGCCACAAAGAATGTGTATTGTTTTGGGAATGGATTGTAACTCCCTCCTTATCTACTTTCGGGAGCAGCTTATTGTCCTGTGACTGCTTCTTGACTTTTTCTTCTGCATGTGCACATTGATGTAATATAGGTCTGGGCCACATGTAGGTTTGTGCAACCTGGACCCCTGCCACCTTTGTCAGGGACTCCTTATAATGAGCCTCCGATCGGAAGAGGTGTGGTCTGTCTCACACTGACCTGCCGCTGTTGGTGCACTCTCTTGTAATATGAGTAATAAACAGCATGCCCACATCTGCTAGTCCTCTGAGTGGCTTTTCAGAAATATCATGAACACTTAAGCAGCTCCCCAGTTTGGAGCTCCTGCACTACAATCCTTAATCACATCATCAAAATCCCTTTTATCATGTAAAGTAACATATTCACAGATTCCAGAAATGCAGACATTGACATCTTTGGGAGACTATTATTAAGCCTACCACAGACCAGAAGTAGGCTTTCTTAAATCCTCCATTCTAAGAGGGCTTTAAGCCTAAAGCAGTGGGATGTCAGCAGAAAGAAACTAGAGATGTATCATCAGCATTATGAGTAGGAGAGAGTACCTTAATAGCCATCTAGAAGAGACTCTTTGAGTTTGTTAAAGAATGTAAAGTTAAGAGATCACCAGATACCTAAAGACAACTCAAGAGTAAGGTTTAAATAACTGCCGAACAGGTACATCAAAGTCAAGCCACAATAAAATCTTTCAAGAAATATTTCTCTTACTCCTTAGTTCTTATCCTTCTACTCACTATGAGGCAAAGAATTCACAAAAAGCAACTAACAAATTGAGAGAAAGAGGGAAAGGTGAAGCACAATAAGGACAAGGAAAAAAAGGTCAAACTATGCCCCTTTTCCATTACAATTAAGTCTGAAACAGACCATTCTCAGGAAGATGAGAAACTTTAAATAAAGTTCAGAATATTGACTGTTACACAGGACTTGATATTATTACTGAAAAGAGACAATTCTTGTGGCAAATGTGACCAGGGGATCTTTAATTATCCCAAAGTTTTAGAACCTGCCAAGATTTCATCCAGTAGCAAGGAAAATACCAAACAACCAAACAGGCTTAAGTAGGAAGTTAGAAAAATGGGAAGAATATAATTGCTTTATGAATTTACTTTATGGAGTTCCACTTTTTCATTGTAACCATTACACAACCTTGCAGCAAAAGGAAATGTGAGGAAGTTCATAACTGTGCATAGATTCCTATAACTGCCCTCTAACTCTTCGATTCCTTGGGTCTCTGTGCAACGTGCCTCATCTGCCTGGTAATTGCTCATTCTGTTGGCATTCACTGCTGAAGACAGAGATCAGTGAATTTTAAGTTGTTTTCTTTTAGCATGGTCAGGGCCTAATGGTCCTTGCTGCCGATTAGGCTCTACCATCGCACTTGTTAGCACAATGGACACCCAGATGTTTGGCTCTGATTTAACATTTGGTCCTCAGCCCAGGCTAACTACCCCACAATGCTCATCTAGAAAGCTACTTAACTCTAGCCACTGAACTCCCTCTGGCAAACTCCCCAGGCAGACTGTCAGCTAACTTCCATATTCTTCCCAGTGGGGTAATGAAGAAACTTCTGGTTCCAGCTCCACAAAGGAACAGAGAGAAAGCAGCCCAGGAGCAGGCCAGCTACATAATTTGGGAGATTAAATACAATATAAAACTATAGGACTCCCTGTTCAAAAATTAAGAATTTCAAGATAATGAAAGCAGAGTATTAAGCTAGTGCAGAGCCCTTTTGAGCACAGAGCACTGTGTGATTGCCCAGGAGCCCTAAATTATTCCTAAGTGTTCTATGCCCCCAGTTTTATACTGGTGTGACCTTTCTCAGCCAAGGAAGTGAAAGGCAATAGAATTTCAGGAGAAAGTGGGAGTGAGGAGGAATGGGGCTTAGAAACACCATCTGAATATTATTAAACTATTCTCCTGAGTTACAAACATAGCTCTATACAGCCCCTTAAAAGCTTTAGGGTTTGTAAAGTGCTTTTATATCTATTATCTTATTTGTTCTCTGTGGCATCCTTGAACAATAAGTAGGCATAAGTCTCATTTTACATTTGAGGAATTAAAATCTAGAGAGAGTAAAGGATTCATTCAAGAATATATAGTTAAAAAGAAGTTAGGATGATATACAGGCCCAGACAGGGCTGACTCCAAATGTACTTTTACAAAATTATAACACCTATATCTTTCTTAATCATCTGAGTCATAAGTTTCTTATTATAAGAACCACGAATCATGATTGCTTTTCTATCTACTCATAATATATATAGCCCCATTCAGCCCACAGTGGATATACATGTGACACTGACTTGTTTCCTCTCTTATTATGCTCTTCCTCTTTATGTCTCTATTCTCCTCCATCCCACCCCACTCACACACACAGTGTCAGAGATCATGTCAGAGGCTTGGTCAGCTACAGCTCAACTACCACTCAGCATGGATACTAGGCAGCATAAGTTAACAGAAAAAGACTAGGGAGACCTCAAATGGATATTTTGGGAGTTGGTGGGGAAAGGGGATTCAGAGAGATATGACCAGCTAATATGCCCTTTCCACTGAAGGACTGAAGCCTGAAAATCTTCTAAGAGAGGCTTTCTTTGGGGTTTTGTCAGCTTATTAAAATGCATTAGGATAGTGACATGTTAAGCCATTAAGTTATTCAGACTTTACTATGAATATGTTTCTAATTCCTTCATAAGACCAAGTTTTGTCAGCGTATAAAAAGCACATGAGGTTTTCCCTCCCCTTCCCTACTGAAAACCCTCCATGTGATCTCCATTTCTCTGGTTCTGTTCCTGTTCTAGTTGTTTGCTTAGTTTTTGTTTTTGTTTTTTAGGTTCAGTTGTTGATACTTGTGAGTTTGTTATCATTTTACTGTTCATAGTTTCTGACCTATTTCTTAGATAAGTCCCTTTAACATTTCATATAATAAGGAAAGAGACAGGCAATGCAAAGCATAATTGGTAGGCATAAAATAGATAGGGAGAGGTTAAGAATGGTATAGGAAACAGAGAAGTCAAAGAACTTACATGTACAAGCCATGGATATGAACTAAGGGGGGAATGCTGGAGGGTAGGGGGGGTAAAGGGGAGAGAAAAAATGGGAAAACTGCAATAGCATAATCAATAAAATATACTTAAATGTGGCAGACCCTTCCGTGTGGCGTGGGCCCAGCTCCCACTTGGAGATGCACAGGACCCGTGCCCACAGATAGGTTCTTTTGTGGGAAATCAGATTTGCAATATACTTAGGCTGTTTTGAGAGTGTGCTCTTTGCTGAAACTCCCTCACCCTGCAAGTACCTTGCAGGCCCAGTGTAAATGCCTGCTTATTCATTTGCTAATATTCTTCTTCTGTGATGTAATGAGGGGCATCGGCTCCTTTGTTGTAACGGGGATAGTGAAGAGAAGAGATCCAGCTTGGAATGTAAGGAGAGAAGATTAGGATAAAGGCCTATCTTGGTGGAGGCCGCTGCTTTAGCTCCTCTTGAGAGAAAAGCCTGTCGGTTATCCTTATTCCTCCACCAGACTCAGCAGTCTGTGTGCATGTTTTAATTCATCCATAATGACGTGGACATTGCTGGGTGGTGTCCGCAACACTTAAAATTTTTTTAAAGCATATGAGCTCTCCAAATAAGCTAAGGAGATGGACCAATCTCTGGGGAACATCATAAAAATTGGGTGAAACACTGTATCTACTCCTCAGTTATGCTACCCTTCTCACATAGGACCCAAGTGATAGGAAAACAGATATTTAAGAAACTAACTTATCCTGCAGGGAGAATGTGGTGTAACATGCTTTTCCCTCACAATTAATTCCTTTCTGCTTACATATAAAAGTATGCCTAAAACCTTGATACCCTAAGTCATTACAACAATTTTAAGGGCTCTCTCTAGAAGTTCCATTTACATTTACTTACATTTTTTAAAGGGGATAAAACTCTGAAAAGAAATCCAGCTTATGTGGAGAAGAAAAAAATCAGTACAGGTTTACAAAATGTAACGTCAAAATTGCACATAAAAAGCTCTCTCCAGCACCAAGTTTTTTAGGATAGATATATACTTGACAGAAGAGTATTCAGATACTTATCAAGTAATAGTTGCAGTTCGCTCAGATGGTTGGAAAGTTAAAATGGTATGGGCCAAGAGTGTAAAACCTTATGGTTTACAATGCAGCATCACTGAATTAATAAAAACCTGATATATTAGTACTACAGAAGCCTCAAGGAAAACGTGATACACAACTAAAACAGGTGAGGGATTTCTTTTGAAAGGCTGAGACATTTTAAACATTTTCCCCTAGAATATCTGTCAGAATACAAAAGGTATATCAGTGTAGAGCTCTTTAAAAAAAAGATGCCAAAAGGCTCTTTCATTGCTGTGTGGTAGCCATGTCTGACTAAATGTCACTCCAGCCCCTAGTTTTTAAAACAACTACCACCTACACAATTCTTTTCCCCAGCAAGAATTACTCTTTTTCTTCTCCTGGCACTATTCTCAAGTGTTTGCGATGTATAGTTCAGGGATAAAAGCAATCCAGCTTTGCAGATCCAGTATCTCACCAGAGAGAGGCACCCAGGAACAAATAGATAAGAGAAGTCAGTGTCCTTATCTACAGCAGGAAGTCCTGTAAAGCCATAGATTTCAGAAAAGTGCCTGAGCCACAGTTCCATTCTTTGCAACCACAGCCCAAGAGCACCTTGTTCAAAAGTACACACTCATCCATTCCCACAGTTATAAGTCAAACATCCACAATGAATGACTAGCTCATTATCACCAGTGAAACTGAAAAAGGAAATTTGAGACCAATCAGTTAAGATGTTCCCCTCAGAAGCTGAGATCAGTAACAATAGGTGTCCCTTTCCCTACTATATTGTTCATCCTCCACTAGAACAGAATCTCCCTGATGACACAGACCAGATCTTATTCATTGCATAGAACCTGACACCAAATAGGTAATCAGTAAAGCAACTGATAATTGTAAAATCAAACTTTTCTCCCCTTGTTTCTCATAATTGTCAGGCTCCCAGAGACCCGATCCACCCAGTGGAAAAAATGAATGCCCACTACCAGCATAGTTTCAAGCTAACGTCAGAGTTAAAAGACTCTGGATGAAAGCATGTTTGGATGTTCTCTTTCTCACAGTACCCTGTGATGGTGGCAGGACCTCAGAGGGAGATGGGTGCACAGTAGTATATGAAGAGGCTAAATCCTGGGCACTGGGACTCTAAGATAGCAAAAGTCCATGGAAGCCATCATGGAACTTACCTTCAAGGGGTTGTGCAGGCTTGGATGAAGAATATGTCAGTAGTGAGCAGTAGGAACCAAAAAAGAGACCTCCTTGCAAGCCCTGTTTTTGTGCTAGATAGAACTCCCAAGACCATTGCCCAATGTATGAGGCAGGGGGATAGGAGAAAAGTCCAATGGTAACCAAGACTAAATTTCCAATCAGCTTGATAAATTAGGGGCTCAGAATAAATTAAATTTAATTTAGAAAAAACATACAAAATAATTCCTGTATATCTGACTGTGAAGTTAAATTTGTGCTCACTATACTACATTGTCTATTTTCCCCACCCCTGCTGGAGATTCAGATGCACTGAGTCCCTAAAAGATAGAGGGTCCATGTCATCAGAAGTTGCCTAAGATGATCCATGCATCTTTAGGAGACTCATAAGAAAAACTATTGAGCTCCAAAAAGGGAGTCACTTCAGCTGGTTGAAATCAGCATCCTGAATAGGCTGATGAAATGTGGGTCCTTCTTAATCTTTGCTTTTATGCTTTGGGCTCATAATAACAAATGTCTCACTAAAGGGGGTGAGTGCAGGGGATTCCTACAAGAAGAAAACAGCTGGATTACTTGATATTCTCCTGAGGTGGAGCTAATTGTAAAACACCCAGCTTGGGGACTATGCATGTTACAGAGCAACAGAAGGTCCGTTATTGTCCACCGCCTTATGGAAAGATGCCTCTCAAAGCCAGAGATTTGTGAAAAGGAAAGGAAATGTTTATTTAATGCTATATAGAGTTAAAGTAGTGACTTAACTTCATTAAAATATCAAAGTCCTTTAGGATACCCACAGACGCCCACAGTGCTTCCTATCTCCCTCTGCCCTAATTCAGGGTACCGTAATTGCAAGGAAGAGAAGAAGCACACGTCCGGGATCCAGGCTCTTGACACCATCAGCTGTGTCATCATCCAGGCAGGATCTCTAATTAATCCAAAGCCATGTGGCACCTTCTCATGGCCTACTGGCAAGAGTTCTTTCACCCTTCTTCCAGGCAAAGCCTCTCGCACCCAGGCCATGCAGCCAAAGGGAGCACCCCAAAGCCGCGTGGTCCTTCTTCTACCAAAGCTGTGGGGAAGGGGTCCCCACTCTGGCAAAACCTCGTGGTTCTCCCTCTTCACCAAAACTGCAGGGGTCTGCACTCTGGTGAAACCGCGTGGAATCTCCTCCCTCTGGCAAAGCTGCGAGAGGGTCTCCACTCGGGCAAAGCCAAGTGGCAATTCTCTGCTAAAGCCACATGGTGATTTTCTCTTACAGGGCTGTGAGGGTCCTAACTCTGGTGGAAGCACGTGGATTCCCCCTCAATGGCTGCCCTGTCTCCATTTAAATCCCCAAGCCAAATCTCTTCTGTACCCCCATTTCCAACAACTCCTGCAATCAGTTACACCTGCCAGCATTCCCATATATTCCAAGTTTTTTGGGGGATGCCATCATGAGTCTGGGCAGGTGTGCCCCATTTTCTGGAGCCAATCTTCTCCAAGCTCCCACGCAGGTGCTATAACTTGGGGTTCCTCCTGCAGTCACGTCTTGGGGGGAGTCCTTTCCATCCCCCTGGCTCAGAGCATGGCAGCAGCTATTTAACACACTAAGCCACCAGCCAAAGGCTATAGATATGTTAAATGACCATGCCATGGATTAGCAGCTCTGCATGTCCCTGCTCCATGTGTCCCTTCCCCCAACTCATACCTGTGGGGGAAGGGGTGAGGACATCTTATATGTCCCTCTAATATTTCCTGGACACCCTGAGTTCTGGGCCCCACTCCAAATCCCTATTTTGGGGGCCCCCCTCCTGGCTGCACCCTGCATCATGCAGACTTTATACAATCACCCATGAGTTTGCTGCACTCCTGGGTTGGCTACAGAAATCACAGGTAATCAAATTAACAAACATATTACAGTGTGCACCAATGAATTTCCAAGCTTTCAGAACAGCCTGATTACTATTAACAACAAACCTAAGGAAAAAAGGATTAAGGGATAAATTATTCAGCCATCATAATATAAACTAAATCAGTTCAATGGTACTGAGCCTTAGCTTACGTTAGTTTATGCCTTTCTCTCCCCCCTCCCCATGGTGATCTCCATCTTTCAAACCCTAGGTCCAGCCCTGTCTTCAATGTGAATTCCAAACTGCTATTTGGAGGTCATGCCACTCAATGAAAGACTTGCAGAAATACAGTATTCTATAAATCACTAATTACTTCATCTATGACAAATATGATTTATTAACTAGATACAAAACTCTTTGATCACAAGAATGAAAGTTTTTATTTATTTTGTATCCCCTATATCAATGGCTTCTAAACTCATGAAAAGTATGCATAAGTAAAATCTCCACAGAAAGACCCTAAGGATCTGATAAGAGGTTGCAATTTTTTTATTTGGCCAAATAGAACCATTTTAAAAACAACTAGCAGATTTCTACTTTGTGTAAAGGTGAACTGAGTAACTTTCCCTGTGGAACATCTAGAAAACCTTGCAAAAAATATTCTTACAATCTCCATGAAGGCACTGGGGAACTAATAAGGTGGCCAAAACTTATAGAGCAAAGATACAAAAGGAGAAAAAAAAATAAGAAGAGTGAGCTGGTCCTTTCACTCTGGAATAGGTAGCTGAGAGGCTGAGAAACTAAACA
This sequence comes from Anoura caudifer, assembly GCA_004027475.1. Classification (NCBI taxonomy): domain Eukaryota; kingdom Metazoa; phylum Chordata; class Mammalia; order Chiroptera; family Phyllostomidae; genus Anoura; species Anoura caudifer. The sequence goes on from PVKU01006126.1 coordinate 28,698, forward strand.
AAGAATTTGAAAATCTGATCAGATTAGGGTAGAAACAGTGAAGTCCAGAGTAATGGGGAGGAATGGGTGTACGCTGGTAAATGCTGTAGGTTGAAGCCATGGGGCTTTATGTCCTAGGAATAAGGATGAACTGGAAATATACCAGCTTGCTCAGAGACTATGTTTTATAGTCACTGAAATTAGAGATGATCTGGGACTGTAAATTCCCATAGTCATCTGTCTGTCAGTTATAATGGGAAAAGGGGAAAGCCTTTCTTTAGGAAGATACTGTCACAATAGGGATTCAATTCATTCTGTAATTTCTATGTACTATATCCCAGCACTAAATAAAAAAATGAGTACACAGACCAAGAGATAAGACAATAATGATAAAAAACAAAAGAAACATAAAAGATAAAGATAATGGCTATATCAGACACAGACTTTTTAAAAATAACTAAGGTAAATATATTCAATGGAATAAAATATTAAGAATATGAGATTTGGACAAAACTGGAAACTAATACAAAAAAATTAAAATTCTAGAACTAAAATTACAACATACACAATTAGTAATTCAATTGCTGAATTTAACAATAAATTACATACATATGAAGAGAAATTTAGTAAACTATAAAATAGGTTGGAAAAAATAGGCAGAGAGAAGAAGCAAGGCAAAAAAAAAAGGGTGGGAAAAACAAATTTCAAAAGGGGAAGAGTGAAAAAGAGTGGAAGAGAAGCATCATTTAAGGAGACAATAATATCTGAGATAATATAACTGAGATGTTCTAAAATGGGAGAAAGATAGCAAAGGAAAGATTCAAGAAACTCTATGAATCCACAACAGGAAATATAATTAAAATCACATATAGGTACATCATAGTAGAAATGATGAAAATTTTAAAAAAGTCTTAAAAAGAAGCAGAATACTAAAAACCACTGAATTATATACTTTAAGGTAGCTGAACTGGTGAATTTTATCTTAAGAAAAAGTAAAAATAAATAAAAATAAACCGAAAAATAAAGATAGATTATGTTCAGCGTATTAATATTTAGACTTGTTGCTTACCTCAATAGAGACAATGAAATCCAGAAAAAAAAAATGAATGATAACCTCGAAGTGCTAAAAGAATGTTAAACAAAACCAAAATAATTTTTCACTACCCAGACTCACACTGAGAGAATTTGTAAAAAGGGTATTCTTCAGGAAGAAGGGAAACAATCGCAGGTAAAACACAGAAATGCAGGAAGAAAAAAAGAATGACAAGCATAAATGTATGGGTCAGTCCAGATGAATATTGACTCTAAACAACAATGATAATGTCTTGTGGAGTTTAAAATAAATACAGATTTAAAATACACAATTAGAACAGCATATAATTTGGAAAAGGATTAAAATGAAGTTATGAAGCTTGACATTTGGAAGAAGCCAAGCAGGTGTGCTCTAGTATCTAGGGTATCCACTAAAATAATAATTAAAGAGTATACAGTTACCATGTACTAATACAGGTGAAAAAATAGCTAAAAACTAGTTAATCCAAAAGAGGGCAAGGTAAGAAAGAGGACAAAAAGGCTTAGAATGGAAAGAAGATATATGAAGCATTTAGCAATATAGTAAATGTAAATGTAAATATAGGTATTAATTATAGTGCTGGTAAATGAACAAAATATTCAAACAACTGTCAGACTAAATACAAATATATAAGCTTCATACAGAATATGCATCTTATATATAAGGAAAAGAAAAATTGAAAGTAAAAAAATAGGAAAGATATATCATGAACACCCTAAACAAAAGAAAGTTCATATAGCTAGACTAATATTAGACAAAGTAAACTTTAAGGTAAGAAGCATTGCTAAACAGAAAGGAATGCTTCACATGATAAAGAGGTGAAGCTATTAAGAAGATAACTCAAAATTTGCATGAACCAAATAACACAACTTTTTTATTGTTTATTCTATTACAGTTGCCCCAATTTAATTTTTTCCCTTTTGGCTCCCTCTACCCAGCCCACCCCTCTCTCCCATAGTCAATCCCCTCTCCATTGTCCATGTCCATGAGTCATTCCCACATGTTTATTTGACTAATCCCTTCTCCTTCCTTCCACCATTACCACCCCCTCCTACAGCTATAAGTCTGTTCCATGTTTCCATGTCTCTTGTTCTAGTTTCTTCGTTAGTTAACTTTGTTCATTAGATAACAGTTATAAGTGATGTCATATGGTATTTGTCTTTTGCCAACTGACTTATTTCACTTAGAATAATAATCTCCAGTTCTATCCAAGCCACTGCAAAATTCAGGACTTCTTTCTTTATGCTGCATGGTATTCCGTGCCATAAATTTTTTTTGATCCACTCATTTACTGATGGCATTTGGGCCGTTTCCAACACTTAGCTATTGTATATAGTGCTGTTATGAACATAGGAATGCATAAGTTGTTTTGAATTGGTGTTTCAGGATTCTTATGGTATATTCCTAGCAGTGGAATCACTGGGTAATAAGGCAGTTCCATTTTCAATTTTTGAGAGAATTCCATACTGTTTTCCACAGTGGCTGTACCAGTCTGCATTCCTACCAACAGTGCACTAGGGTTCCCTTTTCTCCACATCCTCGCCAGCACTTGTTGTTTGTTGATTTATTAATGATGGCCATTCTGACAGGTGTGTAGTGATATCTAATTGTGGTTATAGTTTGCATCTCTCTGATGGCTAGTCATGTTGAACATTTTTTCATGTGTCTCTGGATCCTCTGTATGTCCTCCTTGGAGAAGTGTCTATTCAGGTCTTTTGCCCATTTTGTAATTGGGTTGTTTGTCTTCCTGGTGTTGAGTCATATGAGTTCTTTATATATTTTGGAGATCAAACCCTTGTCCAGTGTCTCATTGGCAAATATGTTCTCCCATACAGTCAGTTCCCTTTTCATTTTGATGATGGTTTCTTCAGCTATACAAAAGCTTTTTAATCTGATGTAGTCCCATTTGTTTATTTTTTCCTTTATTTCACTTGCCCTAGGAGATATATCAACAAAAATATTGCTATGTATAATGTCTGAAAATTTTCTTCCTATGCTTTCTACTAGGACTGTTATAGTATCATGACTTATATTGAAGTCCTTTATCCATTTTGAGTTTATTCTGGTATAAGTTGGTGGTCTAGTTTCATTTTTTTGCATGTACCTGTCCAGATCTCTCAACACCATTTGTTGAAGAGGGTATTTTTACTCCTTTGTATGCTCATGCCTCCTTTGTCAAATATTAATTGACCAAAGTGATATAGCTTTAAAATATTTAAGAAAAAGTATATAGAATTAAAAAATGAAAATAAAGTGGTCAAAATGTATAAACTCACAGTTTATAAAATAAATAAATCTTATAAAAAATCTGTACTAGTGATCTAATGTACAACATAATGTCTATATTAACACTGCTGTATAGTATATTTGAAAGTTGTTAGGAGAGTAAATCCTAAGAGTTCTCATAGCTATCATTTCTTTTCTTTTTTTATCTACAGGAGATGATGGATGTTAACTAACCTTATTATAGTAATCATTTCACAACACATGTAAGACAAATCATTATGCTATACACTTTAAACTCACACAGTGCTAAATGTCAATTATATCTCAATAAAACTGGGAAAAACTCAAACCACACACACAATGGAAACAAAGGAATCCACAACCACAGTGGGAGAATTAAACACAATTATATCACTGGTAGAGTAAGGAAAAAAACAGGTAAAATTATAGATGTTATGAATAAAATAATTAACAAATTAGAACTAACTGGCACATAGAGACCAGTGTACCAAACTGAAGAGACAATCCTTTGCAGGTGTACAAAAAATTGTACTAGACTTGACCATAAAGCTTTAAACTATATAAAGCATGTTCTGTGCCACAGTAGAATTAATCTACAAAATAATACCAAAATATAACTTTAAAAATTCTTACTTTTTTTTTAGAATAAGCAATACAGTTCAAAGTAACCATGGGTCAAAAGAAAACCAACATGAAGTTTTAAAAATATTTTTAAATAAATAATTGTGAAAATATGATATATCAAAATGGGGCTTAGAGGAAATTTTATAATCTTAAATGCATAACTTAGAAAACAAGGCAGGCTTAAAAATCAATGATATAGGTAAAAGAGTTTGCAAACTATGGCCCACAGGCCAGTCACCTGGTTTTTATACATAGTCTTATGAAAACACAGCCACACCCATTTATTTTAAGTATTTCCTACGGCTGCTGTTTTCCTACAAGTGTAAAATAAAGATGAGTAATAGTGGCATAGACTATATCATTCACAAATCTAAAATATCTACTATTTGGAGCTTACAAAAATTTGCTAATATCTGATCTAGGCATTCCTCTTAAGAAGTTAGCAAAAACAGGGAAAAAATAAAACAAATTAAACTAAAAAAATGAAAATTTAATTGAAATAGACAAATTCACAGAAAAGTACAATTTGCCAAAACTGACACAAGAAATAGGACATCCAAATAATTTTATGATTATTAAATTTGCAATTTATTTCTTCCTGCAAAGAAAACTCCAGGCACACAGGCCTTTCCAGATGAATTATACCAAATGTTTAAAGATTCATGAACATAACATATCACCAACTTCAGACTCTTACAAAGTTTAAGTTAAAAATGAGGGAACATTTCCATAATTATTAATAAAGTCAGCATAATTTTGACACCAAAAACTGACAAAAAGCATTATGAGAAAGTAAAATTACATGACAACATCACTAAATAACATAGATGCAAAAAGCTAAACCAAATATTAAAAACTAAATCCCATATTATAAAAGGACCATGGCATATTTATTCCAGTAATAGAGGGGGGGTTTTGTAATCATTGATTTTTCAGTTTTATTTCCACATTAACAAAATGAAAGTAAAAATTCAAACAACCATTTTAATACACGCAGAGAAAGCATTTTATAATATCCAACAATGAATTTTGCAAAAACTCAATAAATTAGGGACAGAAGTAAAATTTCTTAATTTGATAAATGACATACAAAATAAGAAGGAGTTAAGATCACCATATGTAATGGTAAGACATGGCCACTTAGCCCCTAAATTTAAAATCAGATAAAGATTGCACTCTCATCACTTCTATTCAACATGTCCCTTGAGATCCTATTGAATGTAATGTAGCAGGAAGAAGACTTAAATGTGTAAAGATCAGAAAAGAAGAGAAATAAACCTTATTTTTCCATAGAGGACATAATTGTATACATAGAAAATTCTAAGAAACCAAAAAAATCTCTTGAAATATTATTAATTAAAATATTAATGAATTTAAAAGTTCAAGGAATCATAATCTGTATTATCATGGAAAAAATAGACATCTCAAGTTATTGTTTATAATAACATGAAAATAATGTTTAAGAATAAATTTAATAAAACATATATAAAGTCTCTATATAAAAAAGTACAAAATATTAATGAGAAAAATAAAGAACATAAAAGGAAACTAAGAGATCTATTATGCTCATGGTTTGGAAGACCTTAATATATCAATTTTCACCTAAGCCACAGAACCAAAGGACTTACATTACAAAATTTAAAAACACGCTATACTTAAAGATACAATTATTGAAATGTAGTGACTGGTACATTGGACAAATAGATCAACAGATAGAGTAAAAATTCCAGAAATATACCCACACATGTATGGTCAATAATTTTCAAAAACCACCAAGCAATTTAATTATGGAAAAGAAAGGCTTTTCAACATGTGTTATAGGAATTACAAGACAATTACATTTTTTAGATGAGATTGGGCATGTTCAGGGTGGTATGGCCATAGATGACAATTACATTTTTTAAATATTTTATTTATTTATCTTTAGAGGGGAAGGAAAGGAGAGAGGGAGAGAAATATCAATGTATAGTTGCCTCTCGTGCATGCCCTGCTGGGAACTGTCCTGTAAACCAGGCATGTGCCCTGAATGGGAATCGAACCGCGATCCTTTGGTTCACTGGCCCGTGCTCAATACACTGAGCTACACCAGCCAGATCGACAATTATTTTTAAAATAAACCCCTAACAAATTCTCCTGGAACAAGTGAACATCTATAGGTGAAAAACATGAATCTAGACACAAACTTTAAAACCTTTCACAAAAATTAACTCAAAATAGATCATAGACCTATATGCAAAATGTAAAATTATCAATACTAAACTCATAGAAGATGACATAGGAGAAAATCTAGATGGCTTTGAGTATGGCAATGACTATATAGATACAATACCAAAGTCACAATCCATGAAAAAAGTAATTAATAAGCTTGGCTTCATTAAAATTAAATCTTATGCTCTACAAAAGATGATACCAAGAGAATGAGAACATAAGCTACAGACTAGTGAAAGAAGCTAATTTGAAAAGGCTACATACACTATGATTCGAACTATATAACATTCGCGAAACTGCAAAACTATGGAGATATTAAAAAGGTCAAAAGTTGCCAAGGTTAGGGAGGAGAAAGAGATGAATTGGCAGAGCACAGAGATTTTTAGCAAAGCATAACTACTCTGCATGATATTATAATAGCAGATATATGAGGCCTGTCCAGAAAATATCCAGCCATGTAATATGAAAAATAAAGACATTTATTGAAGAAGATACAAGATACATTGTACACAGGACAGTGATGCTTCAGTCCCCTTCAAGATAGGTACCTTGAGACCTCACACAGTTCGCCCAACCACCATCAGCTGCCTCATCATATTTTCCTAAATCTCTTCCCTTTCAAAGGGGATTTTAGTTTTGGGAAAAGCCAGAAGTTGCACAGCACCAAACCTGGGGTGTACAGGAGCTCAGTCACCTGGGTGATTTGGTGTTTCATCAAAAAACTCTGTGTGAGATGTGAAGCATGAGCATGCATGTTGTCATGATGAAGCTGCCAATCTGCAGTTGCTCAGAGCTGTGGCCTTCTGAGTCATCCAAATAGTTTCTGTGGAGGAATGTTCAAGTTTAATGCAAAACTCAATGAACATTTGTTGCTCTATTTGCTCAGTCATTTTGAATGTGAGGCCCAAACAGCACACATGTTCACTCAATGGTGTCTACAGCCCCCACTGACTAGTACAGTGAAGTCATCATTGTTCACACATGCACATTCCAGTCCACTGTCCTTGGCTGCCAGGTTACATCGATGTTGCCAAAACCATTCTTGTTATATTAACAATGGCTGGGCTTTTTCCAGACAGACCTTATATGTCATTACCCACAGAATGTACAACACCAAGGATGAATTCTAAAGTAAACTATGGACTTTAGGTGATTATGATGTATCAATGTAAGTTCTTCAATTTTAACATATGTACCTCTGTGGTATAGGATGATGATAGTGAGGGAGGTAGAAAATGTGTGGGGATGAAGGTACATTCTGCTTGATTTTGCTATGAATCTAAAACTGCTCTACAAAAACTGTTAAAATGGGGAAAATGAACTTTAACCTGTATGTACATCACATTATACACAAAATTTGGGATCTGTGGTAGTGGGGGAGATGGATGAGGTTGGCACAAACTACTTTGTGCTAATTTTGCAACAAATCTAAAGACACTCTAAAAAATAAAGTTTCTTGAAATTGAAAGAAAATTATTTACTATGACCTCTATATCACATCATATACAAAATTGTATTGTTCATGGATAATAAATCTAAATATGTAAACTAAAACTCTAAAGCTTCTGTAAGAGAACATAGTGAATGTCTTTATACCTTGGGTAGACAGATTTTTCACACATGAAACACAAAAATACTAAAAATAAAACTATCAATGAGCTCACTAAAATTAACTTCTCTTTATCAAAATACATCATTAAAACTGTAGAAAGGAAAGCCACAGAATGGGAAAATATTTTCAATGCATATATCTGAAAAAGGATTTGAATCAGAACTTAGAATTCCTACAATATGATAGTAAAAAGTCCAACAATCCTAATAAGTCATCTAGAACATGAGCAAGTGGTATGAAAGGATTATTGCCTCCAAGGGCTCAAAATAAATATAATTCTAAAATTTATAAATTATAAATTTATAGACAATAATCCAACAAAATTTAGCAAAAGACACAGACACATCAAATAATAATGTATATGAATGGACGATGACTAGATGAAAATGTACTCAACATCATTAATCACCAAAGAAATACAAATTAAAATCAAATACGATGATACATCACAGCCATAATAGTTAAAACTAATAAAACTAACAACACTAAATATAGGTGAGGCTGTGGTGATTCTAAAGGAAAAGACATGTTTTATTCATCTCTTTGTCCCTAGTAATTAGAATATACTTTTAATTAGGAGGGTAGTAAATATTCAGTGGGTGGACTATGAATAGCACAGACAAAAGGTGGCAAAGGAGAGAGTAGAAGAGCAAAAATGAAAGCAACAGGAAAGAGAGAAGGGGAAATTATGGGAATAAAAATCAGCATCAGGTAGCTCCTTACTTAAGCAAAAATCATACAACCTTTAAATTGTACAGTTTAAAAGTATAACACACTTGGAAACAGAATAAATATCAAATCAATCCCTGTTTAACAGAATCTCAAACAATTTCAAATATTAATTACTAAAAACATGCAGGAGGTTACTTTACACAACCAACTTGGTAGGATCTGAAATGCTGAAATTCTATACTCCACAAGAAACAAAGAACAATATAAAGATGAATTATCAGTTCAGGCACCATCCAAAAAATGTAAATATTACTGTCTTGATAAATTATTATTTTATGAAGTTTTCTATGTATTAAAATGATCATAGACAACAATGTGGTGAAAATTGGGGGACACTGAGTGGAGGGGGCAAAGTGGGGAAAATGGAAAACATTCATAATTGTGTCAACAACAACAAAAAAAAATGCTGCTCAGGACTTCTAGTCAACATGGCTAAGTAGGTAAATGTTGTAATTGCCTCCTTCCAGGACCACATCGAGGTTACAACTAAACTGATAAAACGATGGTTGATAGAACAAACATCATTGAGAATTGCCTGAAATCTAGCTGAATGTAAGTTCTATGAGTAAGGATACATAGAAGAATCCATGTCAAGATTGCTAGGAGGGGTGAAGATACACAACTGGCTGGTCCTACACCCATGTGTGATGGTTAAAAATTAGTAGGGATATCTCAGCTGAGGAGGTTTCCCCTTGAGGAGAAAGGGGTCCCAACCTCACTAGCAGCTCCCCAGTGCCAGGAAGAGGAATCCTTATAACATCTTGCTGAGAAAACCAGCTATGATAGTGGCTAAAGAAACTGAGACAGAGAGCTTTTGGGGTCTCAGGCACTCCTCTTAAAGGATCTACACATGAACTTACTCATTGATGGATGTATTCACTTTGAGCTACATTGCTGAGCAACCAGCTTAAAGAGTTTCAGGGACATGTGGGGAGGAACTGAATTGTCTAGATTCAGGGGATGGCTGGAGTGACAGACAGCTTTTTCCCAGAGAGGAAGGCTGGCAGAATTATTGTTCCTTTGTTGAGCCCTCCACCCATCCACCTTATACAGGCAGTGGGTGCCATGACTGAGGCTCCATCAAGTTGGATAATACTTTGTCCAGCCCTGGTGATTCTCTGAAACCCTGTCCAGGGTGGCAAGTTACAAGCCAACCCAAATCACTTCCAGTAGCTTTTCCATACAAACAGCCTGTCTTGGCTAGTGCTTTGGAATTTCCTAAAATCTCTCAAAGGATCACAAACTCCAAACCCAGTACAAGCACTCCAAACCCAGTACAAGCAGCAACCATCTGCAGATCACTTTGTAGCTCATACCAAGTGGCCCCAAGCTGGGCACAAGCAGCTGCAGAACTTGGCCTGTGCCAGAGTCCCTCCCAATAGGTCCCAGAACCAACAAACCTGGTGGAGCAGCTTCAGACCACACCAGAACACCACCCAACCATCTCCACAAAAGACACACCAAAAGGAAGATGTGGCAGGCACTAGAGCCCCACTAAAGTGAAACCTGCTCTGTAGGGTCATCTTCTGCACAACAGCTCCTCCCCTACAGACACAGCCAGTCTTCAAAACCAATCAGCCTGAGGGTCAATTCCTCCCACTGACATGTCAACAGCAATCAAGGCTCAACTACAATAGGAGGGTACACAAAACCCATACAAGGGACACATCTGGAGCACCCAGCTCAGGTGACCAGCAAGGCTGTACCATAGGGCCCTACAGGACACCTACTATATAAGGCCACTCTACCATGACTGGGAAACCTAGAAACCCTAATTAATACAAATAAACAAACACATTGAGGCTACCAAAATGAGACAAAGAAATATGTCCCAAATGAAAGAACAGAACAGAACTCCAGAAAAGTATCTAAACAAAATGGAGACAAGCAATCTACCAGATGCAAAGTTCAAAACACTGGTTATAAGGTTATTCAATGAATTTAAGAGAAAAATAGATTACCTCAGTGAGAACTTCAACAAAAGGATAGGGAAAATAAAAATGGAAATCAAAAGCATAAAAAATAACCAGTCACAAATGAAGAATACAATTACTTAATTGAAGAATACTTAGGGGGAATTAATAATAGATTAGATGAAGCCAAGAGTTGAATAAGCAATTTGGAAGACATGGTAGCAGAAAACACCAGATCAGAATAACAACAACAACAACAAAAGAATAAAAAATGTGAAGATAGCCCTGGCTGGTGTAGCTCAGTGGATTGAGTGTGGGCCTGCAAACCAAAGGGTCACCAGTTCGATTCCCAGTCAGGGTACATGCCTGGGTTGCAAGTCAGGTCCCCAGTAAGGGGCGTGCAAGAAGCAACCACACATTGATATTTTTCTCCTTCTCTTCCATTCCCTTCCCCTCTCTCTAAAAATAATGACTTTTTTAAAAAGTGGGGATAGTTTAAGGGGTCTCTGGTACAAGATCAAATGTAACCAACATTCTCATCATATGGGTACCAGAAGGAGTAGAGACAGAGCAAGGAATTGTAAATCTATGAGAAAAAATAATAACTGAAAATTTCTCTAACCTGTTGAAGAAAATAGACATACAAGTCCAAGAAGCAGAGTCAGAAAGAGGATGAATCCAAAGAAGGTCACACCAAGACACATCATATTTAAAGTGACAAAGGTTAAACACAAAGAAAGAATCTTAAAAGCAGCAAGAGAAAAGCAGTTAGTTTCCTACAAGGGAGCTACCATAAGACTGTCAGCTGATTTCTCAACAAAAACTTTGCAGGCTAGAAGGGATTTGCACAAAATATTCCAATTGGTGAAAAGCAAGAGCTACAACCAAGATTGCTCTACCCAGCAAAGCTATCATTTAGATGGATAGATAGGAAAAAGGAAAGAGTTTTTCATACAAGAAAAAGCTAAAAGAGATCATCACCACCAAGATGGTATTACAAAAAAAAAATGTTAATGGGACTTCTTTAAGAAGGGAAGAGAAGATAAAACAATGAATAATAAATGTCAATAACTACATAAGTATCAATAATACTTTAAATGCAAATGGATTATCAAAAGACATAAGGTGGCTGAATAGATAAGAAAACAAAACTCATACATATGCTGCCTAAAAGAGAACAACTTCAGATTTATTGAAAAACAGACTGAAAGTAAAGGGATAGAAAATTTTGTGCCAATGGAAATAAAACAAACAAAAAAGCTGGGTAGCAATACTTATACCAGACAATATAGACTTTAAAACAAAGGCTATAACAAGAGACAAAGAAAGACCCAGCAATTCCATTTCTGGATATTTATCCAAAAAAATCCAAAATATTAATTTGAAGAGACATATTCATCCTTATGTTCATTTCAGCATTATTTACAATAGCTAAGATATGGAAGCAACCTAAGTGTCCACTGATAGACAAATGGAGAAAAAAAAGAGGTGGTACATATATACAATGCATTATGACTCAGCTGTTAAAAAGAATGAAATTTTACCATTTGCGACAGCATAGATAGACTTAGAGACTATTATGCTAAGTGAAAGAAATGAGGCAGAAAAAGACAAATACCATATGATTTCATTTACACATGAAAATCTAAGAAGCAAAATAAATAAAGAAAACAGAAATAAAATCAGATATAGAAAACTTTAGTATGGTTGCCAGTGGAGAGGGGGCTTAGGGAGACAGGTGAAAAGAGGAAAGGGATTAAGATGTACAAATTGCCGGTTATAAAAACATTCATAAGGATGTAGAGTACAGCACAGAAAATATAGTCAATAATAATATTAATAAGTACTTATGGTGTCAGATGGGTACTAGGCTTATCAGGATGATCACTTCATAAGTCATAGAAATATCTAATCACTGTTGTACAGCTGGCACTAAAATAATATAGTATGTTAACTGTAATTGAAAAGCTTTTCAAATATGTTTTAAAAATATTGTTCAGGCATCACTAATAATACTCAAGGCCTAAGTTTATTCAGATCTGTGTTTCCCAAATGCTCCTCAAAATGTGCCCTATTTTACATTTAGGATCCAAACCACAGAGAACTCAGTTTGATTCTAAAATATCATTTGAGTAACAATTTTGAATTTTTTAGGTAGGTGAGGTTGTCTAGATATAAAATGATACATTCATAAAGTAAAAATAGACTAGTCTTTTTATAAACCTTATCTATGTTGAATGAGATCAATTCACTCCAATTTTCCTTTCAGCGATCAAACTGCCATGGTTTTCCTTTAAGCTCCAACCACCGTATCCATCCCTGTTACTCATAGCAAGGGTCTGGAATTAATCTTGTTACCATGGGTAAGAGATCTTAGATATAAGCAATAGACAACCATATACTCTATATATCTATTACATTCTTCTACATGTTTGAAATTGAGTGAGATTGACAGGTAAACACAAAGCCTAAAACATATCATATCCCAAGGGATTTGGCCTCCAAAAACACAGGGAAGTTGTAGAAATTTATCCTCATATTGAAATCATATTGAAAATTCCCCATGTACCCTTTCTTCAGATTGTTTCCTTGATTCTCAAGGATTCTTATGGATGTTCCCAAGTTATCATTTTTTAGCACTCTGTGCCACAGACCTTTGCTCTTACTTTTTCAAGTAAAAGTTTTCATCCATCATTCCCTAATGATATCTTCTGTGCTAGAATTCAGGCTGCATTACAGGATAAAGAAATTTATGCAGATGCAAGAATAGTTAACCAGGAGGTGTTTGCCCTTCCAGGAAATATTTTAACATTTTTACAAGGGGATTCTACAGACAACTGTATCGCACATAAGACTAGTGGTATATGTAAACCACAGAAGAGGCCCTTTCAAAGTAAGGCAATGGTGTCCACTTCCCTTCAACATTTTGAGAGGAAAGGAATCATGTTGCTTTTACACTTTTCCGAAAGGAGTAATTCAGCATTCAGAATCATGAGAAAAGCCTTTGTACTATGTTTGGCACCACCTCTATGTGGTAAAGTATTAAGCCACAAGGCCTTGGTAATCCAAATCCTTCATATTCCAAAGATCTTCAGGACTGACTGACCCTAGACAGACTTCTGGGAGATTACCTATGTGAACAGCAAAATCCAAAATGGAGTCAGAAGGCAATCATGGAATCAGATTTATACACACCCACACTCAGATGAGGCTGGAAATTTCGGACTTTTGTGCTTGCCATAGAAGCACTTCCTGGAACTTGTTTCCATGCCAACATCTACCTCAGAGCCTCCCCACCAGAACCTGACCAATCCTTTTGAACTAGTCATCATGCCAAGTTACACAGCCAATAGGAAATGTTTCCTTTGTTACGACTTGTGGTTTTTTCCTTTATAAGTTCAGGCTTTCTTTATCTTCCCTGGAGCATGTTTCAGGTCTTATTTGAATCTGGGGTCCCCCAGATTCAAACCCTTGAAGGCCTCAAATAAACTTGTGATTTTATAGCCTCCACTCTTTAATGGCTAACACCTCTAAACCCTAGGAATACCCTACCTGATAAGAGGGTCATTGTATACCTAAGGCCTTGGGCCACACCAGATAGAATATGCAAACAATGAGATTTATCTTAAACACTGCTTTTTGTTACCTGGGACCCTGAGACACACTATATCAGTCTGATCTAAATGGGATAGGTGGAGGGGCAGAGGGATTGATTGCTGAAAAATGAGTATCTGAGGTCAGTCATAAGGAGTTCCATGTTTATGTGACTAACCCCTGCCTAATAAAACCATGGGTAACAAGGCTCCTATGAGCTTTCCTGTTTGTCAACATTTTTCATGTGTTGTCACACATTGTTGCTGGGAGAATCAAATGCTGTCTGTGTGACTCCACTGGGAGAGGACAATTGGATGCCTGTGGCTCAGTTTCTCCTGGGCACTACCCTAGGTACTTTTTCCTTTGTTAATTTTAACCAGTAACTTTTCACTGTAATGAAGCACAATGATGAGTACAGCTTTTCTAAGTTTTGTGAGTCCTTCTAGCAAATCATTCAATCTGAGGGCAGTCTTGGGAATTTCTCCTCTCCACATATACACAATCATGTTTTCTTATTTTCACACAACAGATAGAAAGTCTTTTGTTAAGTTTATGTGTGCTCCCAATCTCTCATCTATTTCTCCCCCTCTCTGTGTATATGCTCACTAGATATGAAATTAATTTACCACTATAAGCAACTATTTTGACAAACTATAAGAAAAGACAAGTGTGAAAATGAGAGTTATTTATGTTCAGACAAATGGCAGACAAGTCTATACAACAGCTCAAAGGCAAACTACCAGTGGCTCTAGGAGGGAAAAAAATTAGCCTGGCATTTTTAATTAAAATTTGGCTGCTTCCTGAAATGCATAGATTTTTTCCCCACTTCTCTTGCACCAAAGACAAGAGCCACATATTTTTAAGTATGTTTCTAGACTAAAAATGCATGTATTAATTTTAAACATATATTAAAGTGCATTAGTTTACATTTATTGGGTTTTCCCTGACACCTATAGTTTAACTGAATTTTCATAACTAAAATATCCACTCAGAAAAAAGAAAAGTTGAAGTCATAAAGTTCAATTTTGAACTGAGTTTTGACTTCCTGGAATTTTTAATACTTACAGCCCATTTTCATCATCCAAAGCTATTACAAAATGTTCTGACCTATACAAAGGGACCCACAGAAAAGCTAATTTAAAACCCCAGGAGTGAAAAGAAAGAGTGCAAAGCTAATGTAATACCGTGAAATTCTTACCTCTCCTATACACTATAGACCTAAGAATGTTCTGGCAGCCCTGGTAAAGTGACACAAAAGCAATCTTATCCTTTGGTGTCTTTCTACCTCCTCCCTCTTAAGCTTCCCTAACTTCTTTCTGGACAGAACCATACTTAGGATACTTTCTTGACTTCTAGCCAAGATGGCACTGCAGGTACCTAATTTCTTTCCTCTTTATTAAACATTGCTCAACTTACTTCTTGTCTTTTCATAATCCTATACTCTACCATGTGTCTCTGGGTCATAACAGGCTCATCAGATAGGGTAGCCAGGTCCTGGCTCCCAAGCCAGGCAGTCTAACTTTACCATTCAATTCAGCATTACACTCTATTTACTCTAGAGTAATTTTTCTGTGAGTAGAGTACATTGGAAAGAGATGAGAGAACTCTTGATCTGAGGCTCCAAACCTAGATAAAATCACTATAAAAGAGGATTGTTTTCCCACTCAAATAACTTTTGCATACCCTTAGGTGAGAAATACCTTGTTGAAACCTGGCCTTAACTTCAGCCCAAACCAAATAATTGGGTATCTTTGCTTCCTCTTAAAGATACTACCTATTTTTTTTTTTGGTCATTCTGGGGATCATATACATCTCAAATTGGATTACAAAATTTGATCTTCTGTCCAAGTGTCTTTTGCAATATAGCAAAAGCTACAACACATTTCTCTGAATTTATTCTGTTTGAGATAGTCACCATCCCACAAACTGTGAACACTGAACACTCCATAAACTGAGACCAGTGGAGGAGCCATTATTTGTTTTTGATATTCTTCTGCTCTACTTTCTGGGCAATTTCTGATCAAGCTTATATTAAAACCTCTTTATGCTTTCATTCAAAATTCAAGTAACAAATTAGTTGTCATACAACTATCAAACACCAGGCACTGTGCAATTTGCTGAATTACATTTCTCACTCAAACTCACATGTTTTTTGATGATGATAGTTTATAGTGCTTCCCCTCCTAGATAACAACACATTTGCATTTTCATAGTGACTTTTAATACCTTATACCCAGGAAGTAATTCTAATGGTGGATTTATACATCATTGAAGTGGATAGTGAGGAATATCTCTAGAGAGATATCTTTGATATATTTTCTAATATCTTTCAAATAATAATTGAAGTTGTCAACTAGTCTGCATGCTAGTAGAACAAAGCTAAACCTATGGTCAAAATTTTGTTTCAAATCACTTCTTCAAAAACCTATGGTCATACGCACCCTTGAGACTGAAGCATTCTTTGAAAACACCCTACCAAGCATGATGTATAAAGACCATAGATGGTTCAGAACAATTTCTGAACATGCATACCCTTGTTCTATTATGGTATTAATTTCATTGAGTTCTAGAGCTCTCATTAAATTAAAAGTAGCCTCTCAGATGCCTCTCATAGGCCTCCAGATGAAGACTTCATATAGCAATCTTAGGTTAAAGGAACAGAACAATAACTAATGTTTATAGTCCTGGTTTTGAGTAATTATGATGAAGTTAAATAATAATTAGCATACTATAATTAAGAAGAAGGAAAATTAGAAAGAAATAAGCTGTTTTAGAAATGCATCCTTATTGCCCTGGCTGGTGTAGCTCAGCGGATTGAGCACAGGCCTGCAAACCAAAGTGTTGCCGGTTTGATTCCTGGTCAGGGCACATGCCTGGGTTGCAGGCCAGGTCCCCAGTAGTGGGTGCGTGAGAGGCAACCACACAATGATGTTTCTCTCCCTTTCTTTCTCCTTCCCTTCCCTCTCTCTAAAATAAGTAAATTTAAAAATCTTAAAAAAAAGAAATATATCCTTATAAAATGAAGTATATACATAAAAACAGGCCTGGAAAGATGTTTACCTGGATGATACAAAGATTATTTCTGGTGATAAAATTATGAGCAATTTTAGAAACATTTTATTGACTATATTTCCTAATTTTCTACAATAAACATATTTTATAACTATTAAGGTACTTTCAATAAAAACAATTAAAGTCTCTATGAATACTGAGTATTTAAGGAAGTAGCTTTTAGGAACATACACATTTTAAAAATAATATTTTATTAAAGTATTATAAACACAGTACCTAACCCACAGAAAGTATATAATAAATATTCATAGAATCAGAAATGTGTCTTCCTTTCTACACAAGAAATGATTAGAATTTCAGTTGCATTTAGTTTGCATGGCTTAACTGACTATATTTTTTATTGGTATGCTTTGAAATGGACTGGTATTTTGGATATTGCTCTTCTTCCAAATTTATCCAATTTGTCAACTTTGGAAACTGGGTTGGACCATAAGGGAAGAATCCTCTATTTGATTACATTAGTTTTGGTTTAGTAATATTGTTGGAAGCTCAATCCATGAACATTAGTCTAAATCATTCAAATCTGACCCTAAATTCTCAAACCTCCCCATAAAACATTAAGGCTTAGAGTATTACTGAAATAATCTGTGTGAAACCACTAGAAATTCTCTAATGCCTGCTCTTCTTTAAATTCAAACATTACCATCAACGCACAGTCACTAGAGAATAAAAGATTTTGATCTCAGCAACAGGGTGAATTTTCTTTGCAGCCATGCATTTTGAAAATTTATTCAGATGAAAGTGGCTTAGCAAGGTTGCTTAATTTTACATGAAGCTATAAAGCTATTTCTTTGGGCCACATTTTCTAACTAATATGCTGACAGAATTCATGAAAGTAATAATAATACTGTGTAGCATAAATCCAAAAAGGGACTGGGGTAGTGGTTGGAGCTTTGGTTACTGATGGGCATTCATTTTATTAAACAATCTTTTTTTAAGTTTGAAATGTAAAAGCGTATTTTAAAAACACAGTTTGATAGCTCCTATTGGCTAATTCAACAGCTTAAAACACTTTTTTAAAGGAAAATCAGACTCTAGTCAGAATTCTATCTTTGTTAATGACTGACACCTTGAAGAGGGAATGTTGGGTACTACAAAAGCAAATGACCTCTTCTCCATGAAGGTAAGTCAATCTTGAGCTTAAACTATTGCCATTGCTGTGGTTAAGAAACTCTTGAACAAATCTGGTAGGATGGGCTTAGGTGATAGAGAGGTTCCTGGGAGGAAACTCATCCTGTAGGAAGAGAGATATGGATGGGAAAAGAAAAAAAATTTGACCCTGCGACAAAATCTTGGAGATCTTAAGGGAGTTATGATTCCACATTTAGCATATGACTACTACTCAAATCTGTCTTTGGCCCAGCCCCATGGAGACAAATCTGAGTTCTGAGAAGAGAAAGTAGTGTGTGTGTAAACATTGCAAAAGTTGTTTCCTCAAAAAGCCCTAACACTTTGAAAGATGAGCAGATTGTTCTGGAACTCCTCTAACCATACAGGATAAAATGAAAGAAGGGTCTGTGATACATGGCACTTCTCCCCTGTGCCACCATCAGTGCTTTGAATTATCAGTGTGTGTTCCCAGATGAGCAGCAATAGCATCCAAGGAAAGAGCAGCAGCACCTGACAGGAGACTGCTATTCCCTCTGAAGGGTAATGGAATAATGATGCTGTCTGCTAAGACTCAGTAGAGTACAATTACTAAGTACCACCCCACCACACATACACAATGCCCTACAATGCCTAAAAGAGTGGCAGAGGTACCCCATGGCAAATTAGTACCAGGTAAAAGCACAGTAGGTGAAGTGCTGAGAAGAATACAACCTGAGCTATGTGGGTTCACAAGTTGTATCTGGACACTCTAAGGAATAACAGGCAGGGTTAAGGAAGCACAAGACGGAGAGATAGGCATTACAAGATGGTACAGGTCTTGTATAAATAAGTACAGGCGAGAGTCAGTGAAATATGAGTTAGCTCTGTTAATGTTCCTCAGTTTTCTCACATGTAAAATAGAGCTAATCATGCATCAAAGGATTGTTCTAAGAGTTAAATGGGTTAATATACATAAAGCATTTAAAAATGTATCTAGCACATAAAAAGTCCTGTGCAAATCTTTGGTATAGATGTTGTTACTGTTGCTATAAAATCATGCTGCAATATATTTGTTATCTATATCTATATATTACATATATTTAAAAATACATATTAAAATATATATTTTAATCAAGAGCTACACTTTAGCTTAAAGATATCCAGAATTTGTTCTTAGTTTCTACCAAATATAATATCTATGTATCTAGAGGCTTAAGTATAATTAGCAACTCCAATTCATCTTTATAAATCCCAGAGAAATCTATGTCTATGTAAATATAAATAGAAATAGAACAGGTTGATTTTTAAAATATTTTATTTATTTATTTTTAGAGAGAGAGGAAAAGAGGGAGAAAGAGAGGGAGAAAAATATTGATGTGCAAGAAAAACATCGATTGGCTGCCTCTCATACACCCCCAACTGGGGACCTTGCTGACAGACCAGCAACCTTTCAGTTTGTGGGACAACACCCAACTCACTGAGCCACACCAGTCAGGGCATGTTGATTACATTTTTAAAAATTCCATTAGTGTTTCATTCACTTGCATGTTAGAACTATTGTCCCTTATATATTGTCCCATCAAATAAATGTCACTACAGGTATGATTTTCTCTAACACTCAATGTGTATGGGTTGCAAAGTTAGCTCTTCACCAGCTATTCATTTATTCTTTAGAACTATGCCTACAATTTGGGTAACTGCCATTAGGTACACATTGGTGCCTGATTTATGTTGAGTTCATAAAGTAATCTCACCTTAAGCATGGAAAACTGATTCAAAGGTCATTCAGTATATGTATTTTCTATCATCCCTTTGTTTTTCAAAAGTATGACTTCACTAATATAAAAAGACATATATATACAAAAATAAGGTTAAATCTTAGAACAAGACAAAGAAATAAAAATTTTTGGTTCATGAACTCTTGATTGTTAATCATCATTTCTGACTTCCTATGAAAAAGAAGTGAAAAATTATTCTCAGGATACCCTGAATCTCTTTGTTAGAATCAAAAGCTTTCTGGAGCTCAGGAGTATTTATCAGGTTTACTGTGGAGCTATAGGACAAGACTCATAAGGAACCTTCTTCACTCTAGAATTTTCTTACCTGCAAGGTTAACTTTTAGCTTCTTATTACAATATCTTAAAAGGGGAACTGCATCTGTTTTCACCAATGCCCTAAGCTTCCAATCTGTGTTTCCTCTCCTTTATGGCAAACAGAGGAGAGCAACAGAAAGAGATTAGTATGTCAGGTTCCAGTTTATGGCTACCACCATGTTTCCATTTGGCTCAAATGGATATATAATATTGCCATACACTAAAATAAGTAACATTAGAAAACCACTGAGTGTTCAGGCAAATATTAAAGTTTGCCTTTTGTCTTTCATCATTCCTCGGCACCAAGTACCCAGAAAATTCATGCAG
The DNA here is from genome assembly GCA_004027475.1 of Anoura caudifer. Classification (NCBI taxonomy): domain Eukaryota; kingdom Metazoa; phylum Chordata; class Mammalia; order Chiroptera; family Phyllostomidae; genus Anoura; species Anoura caudifer. Next base: position 49,260 of record PVKU01006126.1, read on the forward strand.
ATACATCAAAGTGTGGTTGCCTCTTATGTGTCTGCTACTGGAGACCTGACCTGCAACCCAGGTATGTGCCCTGACTGGGAATTGAACTGGTAACCCTTTGCTTCACAGTCCAGTGCTCAATCCACTGAGCCACACCAGCCAGGGCTACTGACACTTTTTTACTTCTCACAACCCTGGCAAGTAGAACCTCCCAATTCTGTGTCCTATTTCCTCGGGAATTTTAATGGTCTATTTCAGAAACAAATCCCATCTAAGGCATTAACAGAAGCCAAATTGTTTTGGATGTTCTTCCACCCATGTAACCACATTGTGCTATAATATATACTTCCAAAGAATCACATACCAATGGGAATTTAGGGTCTTGTAGCAAGGTGATGGAGGGATACATTTTTGTGCAGGTGGACATTTTGATGCCCCAAAATTTATAGAATCAAGTCCGTGGTCTCAACTTTATAAAACATCAAAAAAAGTAAATACAGACATCTTCCTGCACAAACTTTTTCCAGTTTTCACCAGGTAGAAATGAAAACTCCCTATCTTAAATTCACAAAGAATAATCTTTTAATGTTTTTTACAGGGAGCTTATCATTTTCAGAGTTATATCCAATTTACCTGTGCATATGTATTTTTCCCATGCTGGAAACTGACTCAACTCACATAATTTTTTCTTCCCTCTCTCCTTCCTTCTCTTCCCTTACCATCTTACACACACACAGTCCTCCTGCACAGTGCTTTGAAAATAATGTATGCTCAGTCAATGGCAATGTAATAAGTAATAGGTTTTCAAAGACAGATTTTAAATTTTTATTTGCACATGAATAAAGGCATTGTATCCTGGCCTATGGTTAAAAGGCAACACAAGTAATCAATATGTTTCTTTTGATTGTAAGCACAGAACCAGCCTATTCTATCTAGCCTTGTCTTATTCCTAACAAGATACTAAGTTGTTTCTTAGAGACAACAGAGCCAGGCCACAGATCATGTCATCAGATGGTGCGATATGTGCACCATAGAAAGCATTTACCCTAAAATAACCTTTCAACATCACCAGGTTAAAATCCACCAGGGACTACCTATATAGTAAACCCCCCTAAATTCAAACACACAAGGCATGAAAAGCTGTGATCCTCTAGCACCTTTGTGCTAAGCTCTCATTGTGCTGAAATAATGTAATTCTACAGAATATGAATAACTTCCCCCTGCTTGTTCCTTTAAATGTAACCCAAAAACCCTCAGTGACAGAGACAGATTTGAGCTTTGCCTCCTGTCTCCTTATTCAGTCAACTTGTAATAAAAAGTATTTTCCTTTCTCAAAATCTGGTGCCATAGTGTTGGCTTCTATGTACATTGGGCAGTGGGCTCTTGCTTGATAACATGATCACAGCCATAATATGCATCTCACATTCCAAACCACATTTGATTTTATTTTTTATTTCCTTCACAAAATGAAGAAACCACCTTATACGATTTAAAGTTATTGCCATTTCATCCATTGTCCAGGTCAACATTTCTCCTTAGGATACCATAAGACAAAAGACAAATATAAATCTAGTTTGGTAAGAGAATATTATTAATTTAGACTACAATAATATGAAACTTGCAATCATTTGAAAAAATAGCTTGGTACACAAAATAACAAACAAAATTTCATAGAACATATTTATACTTTTAACCAACAATTTCAAGCATTTTAGAAGCAGTCCATTGTTTGCCAATAACAGATATGAGAATTATAGAACCATTATCTACTCAGTATCACAGCTCCTCTGAGGAACCCTATTAAACTATCATGTTCAATATCTCTAGCTCTTACTATATTTTAATTGTTTTAGTCTTTTTCCCCCACAAGAAATCACACTTGATGATGGTAAAATTTGGTCTGTTTTGTTCATTGGAATATTCCCAGTACTTAGAACAGTGTCAGGCATGTAGATGTTGAATAAATAGTTGCTAAATATGTGAAAGAAAGATTAATATCATTAAGTGTACTTGAAAGTGATAGAATATCAGTTTTTTTAAAATACTCTATTATTCAAATTTTTAAACTAATGCAATAGTTCTCAAGGTGTTCTAATCGGTGCCATTTGTTATCTTTACTTCCAAAGTTTTGCCACTTTGCAAAACATCAATACAGATTAGCAGAGAAACTTTCTGTCTTCTACAAAGGTACATGGGTTGAATCACTTTCAGAATTACAATATAAATTAGACACAAAAAAATAATTTAATTCCTTTGGTTTCATTGTTCTATTTTCAGTTATTCCAACTAGCTCATTGACCAAAATAATAAACATTTAACCTACAGAGTAAATATACCATAGCATGCCATGTATTGTGGAAGATGTTTTATGCAATGAAAATTTCTTATAAGACTGATTGCACATAAAGCTTTCAACAATATCTTCTTCCCCTCTCTGCCATCTTCCCTCTTATACCACCTATCACCTACTTCAAGCATTTCTAAAAATTAGTGTTCAGTTTTCAAGTACTTCACCCAAACAAACAGATTGAGAAACTTGTTTAAAGTATATTGTTTCAAAAGAAGAAAACAATTATACCTAATTGCCTCTTCAAACATAGAGAGAGGTTTCAATGTTGAAAGCATGTGTTCAATCTCTACCAGCTCGTAAACTTTAATGTTCTTATAGTTGTTTGTTTATTGTGTTCTTTGATCATTTCTGATACCACTATTATCAACTTTCTCTATATTAATGCCATTTTATGACTTGAAAGTAAATTAGCAAAAGCAGAAGTAAAAAGCCAGCAAGTTGAATGGTATGGATTCCATAAATGCACCTTCTCTTACTCCTGGTTTTTGCCTTTCCTAATTCTTCCATCCCATCTTTGCTCAGGGTACTTGTAAAAGCCTTGGACAAAATACATCAAATGTTTCTCTATGGGCCTTCAAGGAACCAGACATTTATTATTCCCAAACACTCCCAGAAATTCTCCCCCTACATCTGAGTTCTTTGACTACAAAGACCATTCAAAAATATAAAATATGCTGAGAACATTTGAAGCTCTAAAACACATCTCAAAAAAAAATCATATAAGGTCCTTTATACACCCTCTAGATCAGTAATATTCATACAAAATATACACTTTTCCCTCAACCAACCTAAAAAAGAATTACACAGCAGTTCAGTCTGCGAAGTACAAGTGAATTGGCTCTCTTTGAAGCAAGTGTGGAAGCAGGAAACCCACAAGCTTGAGAGCTTGTGAGGTTAGGTCTCAGCCACCAAGAAAAGGGCCTACATGGAAGACAGTAAAGGGCCAAGGAATCAGCACAAACTTAGGCTAATTGGGGTTAAGATATAGGCATGGATAGATTCTGGTAAGAGGAATGCAGAATGAACAACAAGAGAGGAGGTATAGATCCAGAGCCAGACTGAATCTAGAGCTGCCACCTGCCTTCCTATACTGCTACTTCCCAGACCACATACTCAGACCAACCTTGATAAACACAATGGTAACTATTTTACTATAAGTATAGTGACATATTCAGACTTGTGGATTACCAACAAGGATTAGGTGGCTATGTGGTGAAAACACCCAGCAGTATGCGAGATGCTTAAATTAACATGGCCCAAGGAGACTGACAATCCGCTTTCCTTCATCTCCAAAACTGGTATTAAGGTGCTATCAGTAAGCTGATGTGAGTGCTTAGTTGTCCTTCCAGGTCCAAGAATGGGTTTACATACATTCACTCTGATTGAGTCCAACAAATGCTTTTTCTCAAAAGGATGTTCAAGATAAGAATATGGTCTGAGCCCTGGCTGGTGTAGCTCAGTGGATTGAGCGTGGACCTGTGAACCAAAGGATCATGGTTCGATTCCCAGTCAGGGCACATGCCTGGGTTGCAGGCCAGTTCCCAGGAGGGGATGCATGAGAGGCAACCATACATTGATATTTCTCTCCCTCTCTCTTTCCCTTCCCCTCCAAAGATAAATAAATAAAATCTTTAAAAATTTTTTTTTAAAGTTATCTCAAAAAAAGAAAAAAAGAATATGGTCTGAGACCTTGGAACAGACTCAAATTGCCTAGTCCCCAAGGAGAGCTGAGCTGCAAAAATTATGACCCCCATAGGCCTTTTGTGTACAGCAAAGGAAGATTTTATCCAATCAACTGAGATAAGTAGCTACAGATTATGCTGTGACTAGGACTGCATCTCCTTATATTTGGCAACCTGAGCCGCAGTGAAGAGGATGCCAAAGAACAACCATAAAGGCAATAAAAATGGTTTTCACATCCTTGGAAAATGATTTTTTAAGTCAATTAAAAGACAAAGGGGAAAGAAACAAGTGTGTATGAGTGCAATTGTAAGAGTGAGTGTGAGTGTATGTGTGAGTGAGAGAGAGACAGAGATAGAGAGAGAGGGAGGGTTGATGGGAGGAAGTAGAGAGGGAGGGATAGAGATAGATGATAGATAGAGCAATTGATTGTGCACAAATAATGATCTGTCTCTTAAAACATGAGAAAAGGCATTTTTGCCCCTGGCTTGTTGTAGAATTTAGGTCTTTTCCTTTTTCTGTGATTCAACTACCCCAAATGTCAAATGGTAGCTTCCATCTGAATGGTCTGCAAGGTCTCTTGTTGTTCTCATAGTCTCTGGCTCTATAACTTGCTTTTATAACTTGGATTTCAGCTGTAAGTGCAAAGACCACAAGAGGGACTGCGTAAATCTTTTATTTATATCTTTTCTTCATCTTCTAGTTATAATCTTTCCTTTCCATTTATCATAACAGTAATTTATGTACACTCCCACTAGGCAATCTCTGCCTTGCTTCCTGGCAATAAAAAATAATTCTTTTATTCTAAATTAAGGGCTATGGAAAGCTTTGAACCTATCCCACAAGCCTCTCACTTGTGAGGCTCATTCTAGGGAGAATGGGAATTGTTGTCTAATGGAGTGAAGGACACCAACCAAAATACATGGTGGTTATCCTCACAGCAGCTACAAGATGTTTGGATAAGGAGTAAGATGAAACCATATTAAGTTATAGAAGAGAACAGATATGTAGGATAAAAAACTGAAATTCATAGACACAGACAGCAGTATGGTTGTTACCAGAGAGAAGCAGGTAGGGGGGTAAAGGGGACCAAATATATGGTGATGAAAGATGACTTGACTTTGTGGGGTGGCCACACCATGCAATATACAGATCATGTATCATAGAAATGCACACTTGAAAACTATATGATCTTATTAACCAATGTCACTCCAATAAATTTAATTTAAAAAGAAAAAAGAATAAATGATGGTGGAAACTAGAAGAGAGGAGGTAGTACTATGCCTAAATCACTCCTTCTATCTAGATCTCAGGACTTCACAGTCATCCCTGAGCAGTGATATACCAAAAGTGCGGATGCAATGAGAAAAGTCTGCCCAGTCGAGAGGAATATATTATCACTGATGTTGTTTAGAATTTTTAGTATATGGTGATAAAATGCTACTCAACTTTTAATTTCATTATTGTTTCTCAATTCTCTGCAGATAATGCCCATGCAAAGTTGACATGAAGAAGTAAAATGTAAAGGAAATATCTCTATATTAAAAAGAACTGGGTTCTAATAATAGTAAGAGTCTCGAAGCATCTGACAGACTGAATAATGGTCTTACAAAGATATCCAGGTTATAATCCATGGAATCTGTGAATGTTACCTTATGTGACAAAAGAGACTCTAAAGATGTGTCTAAGTTAAGGATCTTGAGATGAGGAGATTACCCTGAATTATCCAAGTGGTCCTTAAATACCATCACAAATATCCTTAGAAAGATGCAGAGGGAGTTAGTGCCACAGAGAAGAGGAGAAGGCAATGTGATTACTGAAGCAGAGATTATAGTTATGTGGCTACAAGCAAAGGAATGTTTACAGTGACCAGAAGCTGGACTCAGCAAAGAATGAATTTTTCCCTAGAGATTCCAAAAGGAATCAGCCATGCTGACACTTTGATTTTAGCATCATAAGTCTCATTCCAGACTTCTGACTTCTATAACTGTAAGATAAAAATTTTCTGTTGGTTAAGTCACTAACTTCATAGGTAATTTGTTACAACAGTAATAGGACATTAATATAGCATTGGCTGTATACCAGAAATTGCATTAGATACTTAACATAGATCATCTCATTTCATCTCCATTCACATATGAGAAAAGTAAGGCTCTAAGAGATCACTTACCAATTAGTGGCAGAGCCTAAATCAGAACTCAAGTAAGCCTAATTTCAGAACCTGTTTTTTTTTTCTACTACAACATGTAGTAAAAATAACCATAATCATGAGTACTTACACTCAACTGAAGCCTGGGCTAAGAAGCTCATATGTATAACTTCTGCTAATCTATATATCTTAAAACACTGAGATTTAAGTTAAAAAAATTTAATAACTGAGTGATGATGAGAAAACTACTTATTCTCTGTGACTCAGATTCTTATTTTTAAATGGAGATAAAAATAATATTACCTGTCTTATATGTGTGTTGTGAATGTGAAATAATTTAATAATTGTAAAGAGCTTATAAACAGTGCTTGGACCATAGTTAGTGCCACACTTTAAAAGTAGCTATTATGATACATTCCCTTGGGAATATGATCTTACCTAGTCAGCTAACTGGGTGATCTCAAGCTAGTTCCTAGGTTCAAGGCCTCTCTAGGCCTCAGTTTCCCCAAATATGAAAAGAAGACTTTGGAAAATAATGAACTCTGCCATTCCAAGATTGCATGAAAACTCTAGTAATGGCTAAGAGTTTCAGAGGTTTATGCAGCTGCTAAAACCTAAAACTGCTTTTTGTATCCATAAACAGTGAGTTTGACTAGCATAGATTAATGAGCATTCAAGGCAACCAAATCATTCCATGTCACATAGCAGTTTATCTTTGTGAAGTCCTTTTAATGAGATGTTTTGCTTCCTAAAATGAGGCAGATCATTAAACTGGCTCTTGAAAAATGTAAAGGCTCTGGTCTCAAAGCAATGAGCACTGTGACACCCAACATTATTTTTACCAATATGTGACCTTTTGTCATTTCATTTCTTTCTTCTTATAACTGCTGAGAGATGGGTCTAATGTTTGTGGATGCCAGGTACCTAACTTAGCATGACAGAAAGTTGGTAGGAAAGGAGAAAAAGTTCATGCTAAAATAATCCATGTGTGAACCAAAGTTTCTCTGGTAGAGTCAAGTCCCGTGCAACAGGACAGAGCACAGTCCCCACCTGTGCAGGCACTGCTTAGGAGGACAAGCAAAAACAATAGACAAAGAGTCCCAGAGTGGTGATCTTAGAGGGCAAAACAAGTTGCTTCTACTCTCACCATGGCTGATCCCAATCCTGCTGGGCTTTAAATATCAACAGCTAAGGGGCCAGCAATGATTGGCTTCAACCTTCCTTTTTGGCAGACATTCTCAAACTGTTTTTATATTGTAGTATCTCATAACTAAGTATTATGCACTAAAATTTTTGCCCCTCCAAAAAAATTCATATATTGAAATCCTACCCACCTCCCAAGCAAATGATATTAGGAGGTGGATTTTTAGAAGGTGATTAGTTCATGAGGGCAGAACTCTCATGAATGGAATTAGTGCCCTTATAAAAGACCCCACAGAGCTCTTTACTCCTTCCACTATGTAAGGACACAGCAAGACAACTGTGTGGAAGCCAGGGAGCAGGCCCTCCCCAAGAATGAGACCATGCTGGTATTCTGATCTTGACTTCCAGCCTCCAGAACCGTGAGAAATAAATTTCTGTTCTTGTAAGCTAAGCATCTGTGGTTTTCTGTAATAGCAGCCTGAACTGACTCAGATACCAGGTTAATAGTTTCTAAATATTTTCAGGAAATACCATCATTTTCTCAGACCTCCACATGATAGTAGCTATCATCCACTACTGACAGTTGAGAAAACATGGTGGCAAACAGTAACTGAATTCAAGGATATATACATTTGAAAAATGCTACATACATGTGTAAGTAATGTATTTAATCAGTTTGCTGTAAGTATTTTGTGAAGTTCTTAAAATAATGTTATACTTCCACACTCTGAGATTTCTGTCAAGTAGGCATTGTGTCTCCTTTTTCCTCCTACTTCCTTGTCCTGATATGGCCACCAAGCCTCCTCCTCAAAGATGGTTGCTATGAGACTGGAATTCAATTCTCTGACCAATCAGGCCAACTGCTAATTTGTTGTTAGTTTATCAAGCTTCTCTCCTTTGAAGTATACTCATGTGCAAAACCTAGGGAAAAATCTCCCTGCAAAACACCAAGTTATCCTTCCAACTCTGTCCAAACTATACCATCTCAGTTCTCCAAACTCTTCCCTGAACCCTAATTTTTATGTCCCCATGTTCCCCATTCCATAGCCAACTTATCTGTTGGTAATAAGGGAAGTATACCAAGGTGGCCTCATTGAGGAGATACCCTTTGAACAGGGCCTTGAGAGATGGGCATGAGTTTCACAGACAAGGGTAACGGAGAAAGCATTCCAAAATGAGGCAAAACTATATAATGTGTCCAGCAGTGGTTATCAGAATAGGAGCATGTATTGAACATGGAGATTTCTGGACCACCTCCCCTCCAAAAATTCTGACTCGATAAGTCTGGGGTAGACTCCAAAATCTACATGTTCAACAAAGGTCCCACGCAGTTCTGATAGCAAGTTTACAGGTCACACTTGATCTAAAGCACTGATCTAAAACCAGGCTTAGTGCATTATATAAAATTTGTTCATCTGCTAAAGTGGGTAGGAAAATCCTGTTAAGGGTCTAGGGTGCTATATGTGGCTCATGTGAAGAAATTCTCCCTTGTATACACTGAGATATAATCTTGATCTCTTGGTATTGCTGAGTAATGGCATGCTAAACAAATCCTGCCTAAAAAAGAAGTTAGTTCTTTCTACTCTGTCTTTCTAACTCCATAAAAGCCAAAATATTTAAGTATATAATGTGCATTATTTTATTGTCCTGAAAATCCAAAGAAAGAAGATACTTTTTTGTATACTTAAACACCCTTATATCAAGATGTTCTAACACCTCACCTTTTAAGATGGCATTTCATGGTGTTTTGGCACAAACATAAAGGTAGTTTTTGCACATAAAGCAAAATGTAATTACAAACTGGAGATGGAGGAGTGGGGTGAAAAGGAATGTATTTGCACATGTGAACTAGTGTATAAACCTGATGGTTAACTCATTATGTTAAGACACAAAATTTATGAGGCCAAGGTTATGAATTTAATACATGTATGAGCTACACAGCTATCCTCCACCACTTAACAAACTCTATCCATCCCCAGCTCATCCACCAATGAGCAAATATAACTAAGTGGTCTGGGCATAAGAGTGTGCCTAGCTCTGCGCAAGATATCTCAACTATGTATAAATAATGTAAAGATGTAGATCACATGTTTTAATAAGAATGGGTTAAAAGAACTACTATTTTTTACTATTGTAAAACCATATCTATTACCTTAGGTAATTCAAATGTAATGGTTTCATGTGCCACCATTTGTACCTTTACATACGTATGTAAAAGCATCTTTCTTTTTGTTTTTTAATTATTTTATTGTTGTCCAAGTACAGTTGCCTACATTAACCCCCCACTATGCCCCTGCATCCAAGACATCCCTACCTCCCTCCCCTGATTCCACCCGCCCTTTGTTTGGTCCATGTGATCTTTATAGTTGTTCCTAAAAACCCTTCTCCTCCTTCCCCCCATTATCCCCTCCCACCTCCCCTCTGGTTACTGTCAGTTTCTTCTTAATTTCAATATCTCTGGTTATATTTTACTTGCTTGTTTGTTTTGTTGATTAGGTTCCATTTAAAGGTGAGATCATATGGTATTTGTCTTTTGTAACCTAAGTGCCCATCAGTAAATGAATGGATAAAAAAACTACGGTATATTTACACAATGGAATACTACACAGCAGAAAGAAAGAAGGAGCTCCTACCCTTTGCAACAGCATGGATGAAACTGGAGAGCATTATGCTAATTGAAATAAGCCAGGCAGTAAAGCATCTTTCCGAAAATCAAGCTAAGGGGAAATAAAAAATATGGTTAGTCATAATTTGCAGATGGATGTAAAATGGAGGAAAATACTCAAACTAAGTCACTTTCTTACTTAAAAGAAAGATTTTAATGAAAAAGTTTCTTTTTTAAGTACAATGTTGATAAAGACAAGCTTTACAAGGTTAAGAAAGTTTCCTTCTATTTCCAGTTCACCATTAAAACATTAGGCATTTGAACTTGGTAGAATGCCTTTTTATACTGATTAAAATAATCATGTAGTTTTAAAAAATGCAATAGTTGGATATATAATTATATTTAAACAGTCATATATCAATAAAAGCAAAGTGTAATAATTTTGGTGTGATTACTGTCTAAAAAGAAATATAAAAAATAAATAAAAAATGAAAATAAATATAATTTTAACATGATTCATTGGGCTTCTGGATCTTTCTCTGATTTTCACTAAAGGGCACATGAGAATTTAAAATCCCATGAAGAAAAAAGTCTAAGTAGCTGTCTTATGCTTGAGTGGCCACTGTCATAAAACTAAAGCAGGCTTAGGCCCAAGACATGCTGGAACCTTGCAAGAAGATCCCTTTGTGAATTAGAAACATGATTAGACTATTCTGGAAAGAGACTGGGAAATTGGTTCCAAAAGCAAGCTTGGGAGAGGGTCTCTCACTCTCCCAAAGAGTATGTTGGTTTCTGTTCTAAAACATTCAGTATTGGTCTCCTATTCAGTAAGGTCAGTGACAAAGTCAGTAATAAATCCAAGAAGTAATCAAACCCTTAAAAGACAGATGGCCAGTAGTTAGGTTCTAATTGATTCTTTCATATATATCAGGCCCCCAAACCAGTAGCTAACCAAAAGGGAACAATATCTAACCCCCTAAGAAGGTACGGGCAAGAAGTTTTGGGGTATTAGAGCCCTAGTGAACTGCATCAATGTTCCTGGGAGGATCTTATCCTAGATGGTCCCAGGTAAAGATGATGATAAGATAGGAATATAGGCTGAACCTTTGAAGTAACTGTCTCCAGACAAGTTAATACAAATAATGGACATAATATGGTGCTTAGCACAGAATAAACCCTCAATAAGTGTTAATTATTACTATAATAATTACTGAGAAATCTGTAATGCAACTGCTTGGTTACCCTTATCTCCATTAGGCCAATTCTGAAGCCCATTTGTTTTCCTCAGTCCTTATTCTTCTCTTGCTGTGACTTGAAGACCATGTTGGGGTCTAAAGTACACAAGTATACCAGGTCTGGATATAAGACCATGACAACTTCAAATGGTTAGACTGAGACTGACAAATGCAGTACTGTACAGTAGTTAAGACTATGGGCTCGGAGGTCAAACCATCTGCATTAAAATCCCAGTTTTTCCATACTGTATAACCTTCAGCAAGCTGTTTAACTTCTCTCTATCTCTATTTGACCCTCTACAAAATAGACATTATAAAAATATGAATTTCATTGAAGTCCTGGCCAGGTAGCTCAGTTGGTTAGAGCATCATCCTGACATGCCAAGGTTGCAGGTTCAATTCCTGGTCAAGGCATACAAGAATCCATCAATGAATACACTAAGTTGATATATAACATATATGTTAGGTGTTTAACATGGTACTTAACACAGTAAGTACTCACTAACTGTTCACAATTGTGAATATTATTTTCTCTTTCAGATCTGGCTCAGGAAGCATGACTAAATCTATAGTTTTGAATGTCCTTGGGCTCAACTGGGAAGAGCTGAGGAAAGGGACAACAAAGGAAACAAGAAAAGAGCTAATACATTGAGATGGTAGTGTCTGACAGTAACTTGGGGTAACCTTTATAGTTGCATACATTTAAACCTTAATAGGTGTCTTAGGTCTCTTAACTTGAAGCAATTATTTCAATACAGGTTTCAAATACTGTACTTTGGCATATATAAGGGGGGAGATTTGATGGTAATCAAGGACTTTAACACCAACCCCCTTACTTCACAGCATGTAGGCAACCACTTATTCCACCTGGGCATAGACCAAAGAGTGTTCTAAACCAAAGGCCAATGCAAAGTCAGGCCACAGAGACTGCCTATGGATCTCCTCACTTTGTAAAAGTGTCCAAAGGTGGTTTAGTTAGGGGAAAAAAATTTATGCTAGCAATTTTTTCCATTGGAGTGCTCTATTCAACCCTAACCCCATACCTAGCTAAAAAAGGCAGTTACTACATTTGTCTTTAATGAAAATGAAAATAATGAGTATAACTAAGGTTATTAGGTAAAATGAATCACCAATTTAGGGAAGAGTGCTGACTAAACAGGGGCACCGCTCACTTCTAGGTGTGGGCTCCAAATTGCAGCCTCCAGCACCATTAGAAAGGAGTTGATGGAGGGGAAATCACCCTAGTAGAAAAATATCCAGCACTTCTGTTATACAAAAATAGTCCCCTTTCTTATCCTATGCCTTCTTAGGCCCTACCCTTTTCACTTGCAGGATGACACCCACAAAGAGTATAACATTTACATTAGGGAAGGCAGGAAAGCCCATAAGAGCCTAGGCTTTGGAGTCAGACAGACCTGGGTATGAACCTTCTACTACCAACTGGGGTGGCTTGAACAAGTTGTTTAAACTGAATGAGCTTCAGTTTCCTCATCTGAAAATGAGATCAACTTGGTAACTATCCCACAGGGCTTTTATAAAGATTTAATGAAAAAAAAAATGCCCAAATGAAAGAACAGATCAAAGATCCAGAAAAAAATAAAACTACATGGTTAAGGGACAGCCAACCAACCAGATGTACAGTTGAAAACACTGGTAATCAGGATGCTCACAGAATTGGTTGAGTATGGTTGCAAATTAGAGGAAAAAATGAAGGCCGTGAAAAGTGAAATAAAGAAAAATGTACAGGGAACCAACAGTGACAGGAAGGAAACTGGGACTCAAATCAATGGTTTAGAGCAGAAGGAAGAAAGAAATATTCAACCAGAAGAAAATGAAGAATCAAAGAATTCAAAAAATGAGGAGAGGCTTAGGAACCTCTAGGAAAACTTCGAAGTTTCCAGCATCTGAATCATAGGGGTGCCAGAAGGAGAACAGGAAGACCAAGAAATTGAAAACTTATTTGAACAAATAACGAAGGAGAACTTCCCCAATCTGGCAAAGGAAACAGACTTCCAGGAAGTTCAGGAAGCTCAGAGAGTCCCAGGAGCTTCCTTGGGAAGCTTCCTTGGGTTGGACCCAAGGAGGAACACACCAAGGCACATCATAATTACATTACCCAAGATTAAAAATAAGGAGAGAATCCTAGAAGCAGCAAGAGAAAAGGAGAAAGTTACCTACAAAGGAGTTCCCATCAGACTATCAACTGATTTCTGCAAAGAAACCTTGCAGGCAAGTAGGGGCTGGAAAGAAGTATTCCAAGTCATGAAAGGCAAGGACCTACATCCAAGATTACTCTATCCAGCAAAGCTACCATTTAGAACGGAAGGGCAGATAAAGTGCTTCCCAGATAAGGTCAAGTTAAAGGAGTTCATCATCACCAACCTGTTATTATATGAAATGTTAAAGGGACTTATCTAAGAAAATGAACATAAAAATATAAACAGTAAAATGACAATAAACTCATAGCTATTAACAACCAAACCTAAAAATAACAAAAACAAAAATGAACTAAGCAAACAGCTAGAACAGGAACAGAATCACAGAAATGGAGGTCACTTGGAGGGTTATCAGCAGGGGGAGAGAGGGGGAAAGGTACAGAGAATAAGTAGCATAAATGGTAGGTAGAAAATAGACAGGGGAGGTTAAGAATAGTATGGGAAATGTAGAAGCTAAAGAACTTATATGTATGACTCATGGACATGAACTAAAGTGGGAGAATGTGGGTGGGAGGGGGTGTGCAGGGTGGAGGGGAATAAAGGGAGGGGAGATTTAATGAGATCATTATTTCATTCAACAAATGTTTGTGGAATGTCTATTTTATGGCTGGCTGAGACTGCTAGGTGCTACATACACGTCAAAGAAAAAGATAAACATGGTTTCTGTCCTCATGGTACTTATAGTCACAAGGGGGAGATAACTGTGTCCCCTCCGTGCTATAAATTGACTTTCTGCTTACAGCAGGGCAGTAGCAGTTGGTGGTTGGATGTATTTTAGCAACTAGGAACTAGGCCTCCTACCCACCTTTAACCCAAATAATACTACCTGCCTGAGACTATACAGGGTGGGGTAAAAGTAGATTTACAGTTGTGAGTATGTGAAACAAAGTTTATTCATGTATTATTATTTATTAATTATTGTATTGTTTGCACATGAACAACTGTAAACCTACTTTTTTCCCCACCATGTATTCTGGAAAAATCCTCTCTCCACAGGTTGCCTCACCGTTGTGTGCCACCCAACTACTAGAACATCCTTGTTCTTTTTATTCACTTATTCAGCATTATATATTGATGGAAATGGAAAAAGTCAAGTGGGACTTATACTGATGGAAATAGAGAGCAGATGGAGAAAAAAAAGTGGAGAAAAAAGATAGGAGCAATGTTGGGCCTTTAAGGACATATTACTTATATATTTTATATCAAGTATAATTGGAAGCCTTGAGAGTTTTGAGTAATACAAAAAGATCATATTATACTTTCAAAAGATCCCGTTTTCACCAAATTTTATAATGAGATCTTTCAAACTTACAGAAAATTTGAAAGAATTTTCCAGTGAATATCCACATACCCACCACTAAGAATTTATAATTTATATGTATTAGACTTGCTCTGTCACATATTTATCCATCTAGTCATCTTTCTGTGCAGCCAGTTCTATGTTATTTTCACATGCGTTTCAAAGTTGCAGTTATAAATACAGTTTGTCCTAAATACTTCAGCATGCATATCATTAACTGGAGTTTGATGTTTGTTTATACTACTTTTTCCTTCCTCCAAATGATCACTTTTTAAAGTCTGACTGCAGAATAGCAGTTACCTCTGAGAGGGGGCTCCAAGAAGCTTCATGGAGTGCTGTAAATATACTATATCCTGATCTGTGGAATAGTTACATGAGTATATATACACAGAAAAATTAATGAGGCTAAACACTTGAGAATATTGTACTTTGTATATCATATCTCAATTAAAAAGGGAAAAAGAAACAAATCTGGCCAAGGTATATACACAGAATGAAAGAGGACAAGTATATAAGTGGTGAGACCAGTTAATAAGTTATTATGATCCACAGAGAAAGTAATGTTAGCTTCCAATATGGTGTTATTTTTTGAAGAAGGAAATATATAGATCTAATATATATTTTGGGAGAGAAACTATTAGAATTTGCTGAGGTTCTGAATATGGGGTGCAACTGATAATCACCTGTGGCATGCACAGTGACATAATGCACAGAAGGAAAAGCAGAATAGGACTGAGGTGGGGGAAGCTTTAGGTGACAGAGCCCACCTTTGAAAACTTTTGTTTTCAGTTGACACTGGAATATCCAGATTCCAATGTCAAGCTTTCAGCTAGATATACATGTCTAGAGCTCAGAAGAGGTCTGTAGTAAATGTAAGAATTTTGGAATCATTAGCACATGGATGGTATTTGCAACCAAGATAATGGGTGAGATTACTTAGGGAGAGAATATAACATGAGAGGAAATGAGACTAAGGATAATTTATGTAAAGCATTTAGCATATATACTGCACACAGTAAGAAATTAACAAATGTTAGCTACTCTTAGTATTTGTCATCATCATCACCATCATGACTAGGCCTAACACACAAAAAATGGACAGGTTGATGGGTAGGAAAGATATTGAGCCTGGTTTTAACTTTAAGAGCTCTAAGATAGAGCTATCTCTATGCTCACTGTTTCTTTCTTTCTTTTTTTTTTTTTAGTTTTTTTAATTTTAATCCTCACCTAAGGGAACCCTCTCAATGCTTTTTGTGAGAGAAGGAAGGAGGGGGAAAAGAGAGAGATAAACATTGATTGGTTGCCTTCTTATATGTGCCACCCAGGGATCAAACCCACAACTTAGGTATGTACCCTGACCAGGAATTGATCCCACGACCTTTGGTATACAGGACAATGTTCCAACCAACTGAGTCACAATGGCCAGGCCTGTGCTTGCTGTTTCTGAATAACAGAAAAGACAAGATGCATGGAAAGGCAGAATATGTCACTTTTAGACCATTTAGCAAGCATGTAATGGGTGCTTAATCTAGGTGTATGTACTATAGATACTGAAATGTATAATAAGATAATTTCCACTTAGGAGGCATCTACTATATTTGGTACTCTGTAAGCATTATGTCATTTAATCCTCACAGACTGTCTGTACTAAGTACAATTATCCCCATTATCAAATGATGAAACCAAGACTCACAAAGGTTAAGTAACTTGTCCAAAATGAGAAAGCTAGTAAGTAGCGGAGCTAGGACTCAAACTCTGGCACTCTGTATCCATTTTTAAAATTTTTTAAAGACTATTTCAAATGGTGTTTGCCCATTTCATGATAGGTAATTTACAAGCACACTTGCCCACACTGTGCTGAGTATACAGCGGTTTTGAGGAAAAATTCCATGACCCCCATGCCCCATCCCCCCTATTCACCTGACCTTGCCTCAAGTGACTTTTTTTTGTCATTTCCCCATATGAAAAACATCCTCAAAGGAAAACATTTTGCTGGTGGGGAAGAGATGAAACAAAAAATGGCAGAAGCACTAAAAGGCATCCAAATCAGAGTTCAAAAACTGTTTTGAGCAGTGGAAAAAATTTCTTGATAGGTATAGTGCATCAAATGGAGAGTACTTTGAAGGTGACTGAAGCTTAAAGATATAAGAATACACACTTTTTATATATAAATTCCATTTTGGGGGGGTCCCCCTCATATGTTGAGTAAAAGAAGCCTGACAAAAATGAGAATATACCATAAGATTAGATTTGTTTAAAACTCCAATAAGTGAACTAACTTATAATGATAAAAAGAAGATCAATGGTTACTTGGAGGGAGGGATAGAGAAAGGATGAACTACAAAGTGACATAAGGAAACTGTTTGGGGTTATAGAAACATTCAATATCCTGATTTTGCAGTACATAATGATGTCAAAACTCATCATACTGTACACTTTAAATGTGTTCAGCTCAGTATATGTAAATTATAGTTCAACATTTGTTGTTATTGTTATTGTTTAAGAAAAGGCACAAAAATCTCTTTGGGAAAAGAAAATCTAGTGGCTAATCTACATTGTAAGAGATATTTACTGTTTACCAAATATATTTTTAATTAATTTTCATACAGAGTCTTCCCCAAATAGCTGAAAAAATAATTGGGTAGGTTTTGCTCCATTTTTTCAATATGAGAAAATTAAACCTTGGAGAATAAGTATGTTCCCGGGGTATATGTAAAGCAAGTGGCTGAGATGTGATTTGATTTCTGTTTACTGCTCTTTCCACTTCACAATGCTTCTTAATGAAGTAGGACTTTATTTAATTATTAAGCAATGGGTGAAAAGAATCTAGTTTCCATCATAATTCTAATTATTACTTATGTAAATTCCACTCTCATAACCATCTGAGCTAATTCTTATTAAGAATACTGAGTCCTAATCCCTATCTGCTTGGCTGAAATATGCCCTTCTTGATTTCTACTGTTTTCAAGTGTCTAAATTGACAGATGTGATACATATATTCTGCATATCTTTAATTACTGTTAACATATAAATAGTTATGACAAAGAAAGTTATTTTCTTACATATTTTATATCAAAAAGCAAAAAGGAGAAGACGTACATTATAAAATATTATTATTGTAGCCCTGGCTGGTGTAGCTCAATGGATTGAGTGCTGGTCTGTGAACCAAAGGGTTGCCAGTTCAATTATCAATCAGGGCACATGCCTGGGTTGTGGGCCAGGTCCCTAGTGAGGGATGGTTAAGAAGCAACCACACATTGATGTTTCTCTCCCTTTCTTTCTCCCTCCCTCTGCTCTCTCTAAAAATAAAATAAAAATCTTCAAAAAATATTATTATAAATAAAATATTTTTGTAAAAAAATTTAAAAAGCAGCCCAAATGTCCATCAATGGATCAATAGACAAACAAAACATACTACATACATATAATAGAATGAAATCCTATCACATGCTACCACACAGATGAACCTTGAAATATTGTGCTAAGTGAAATAAGCCAACCACAAAAACATAAATGCAATATGATTCCACTTATATGAGTTACCTGCAGTAGTATAATTTATAGAAACAGAAAGTAGAATGGGCTGGGGAGAGGGGGATAGAAGTTTGTTTAATGGATATGAAGTTTCAGTTTTGCAAAGTGAAAAAATTCTGGAGACTGCAGAACAATGTTAACAGTACTGAACTACACACTTAGAAATGGGTATGATGGTAAATTTTATGTTGTGTTTTTTAGCATGAGAAATAAAATTAGTGTTTAAAAGTTGATGTTTAAAATAAAAACAGTGCTGCACTATACACTTAGAAATGGTTAAGCTTATAAATTTTGTAGGGGTCCTTACACAATAAAAATACCATATGATCTCACTTCTAAGTGAAACCTAATCAACAAAAGAAACAAACAAACAGAATACAACCAGAAACATGGAAATAAAGAACTGACAGTAACCACAGGGGAGGTAGGAGGAGATAATGGGGGAATATAGGGAAAGGGTGTCACATATAAAGGACACATGGACAAAGCCAAAGTGGGGTAGGTTTGAGGATGGAAGGTGGGGATGGGTGGGGTGGGGGGCCATGGTAGGGTGAAAATGGAGACAACTGTATTTGAACAACAATAAAAAAATAAAAATAAAATAAAATTAGTGTTTAAGAATTAGTATTTACTAGATTCCATATATGAATGAGATCATATGGTATTTGTCTTCTGACTGGCTTATTTCACTTTGCATAATAATCTCTGGATCCATCAAAAAAGAATAAATGTTTAAAATAAAACTAAAAAATGAATTAGGACACACTTATCTGGAAAATTATATTTATGAGAAGGTGCTACCTCTTCCTTATCTCATCTGGAAGGCTTTCTACTTCTTGAACAATTTTAACAAATTGTGTTTTGAGAAAATTATCTATTCATTGAGATCAAGTTAAAAGTATGGAGTTCTGCATGACTTCTTTGTAATTCTGAAAATATTCTCAATATTTGAATTATATTCCCTTTCTCATTTTTAATTTTATAGGTATACCCTCTCACTTTTATTAGGCTAGGAATTTTTTCCCCTTTTTAAGAAAAAGTATTTAGATTTGCATAGTTGATTACACTGGGTTTCTTTCTTTTTAGTTCATTAATTTCTGCTTCTAATTCTATTTCTCCCTCATGTTTTCCTCATATTTATGTTGTTCTAACTTTGGAAGTTGAATGTGTATAAAAGAAACTTTGTAAAGCTATGAATTTTCCTCTGATTAAAGTTCAGTAATACCTCTTAGATTTGTACATATAGCATATGCTAATTATTATTTCTCTAAGTATTCTGGAATTATGGCTTTTGTTTTCCTCCTCACCCAAGAATTATTTTAAGAGTGTTTTGTATCTTCTAAGTATGTAGAAGGTGTCTATTTGTACATCTATTATTAAATGAAAATACTACTGAATGATATGTCTGCTTTTCAGAATTGGGTTTACATCATATGTAATAGTCTATTAGTACTACAAAAAGAAAATATTGTTATTTAGGATAAAGAATTTTATATTAATTGGTTACTTCAAACTCATTAATTAAAATATTCAGATCCTCTATATTGTTTTATATCTTCAAAAAAAAGACATGTGAAAGTTCCCCTTTACCACTGGCATTCTATCAGTTTTTCCTTGTATCTGCTAGCATTCAATTATTATATTGGACTGGATTTTATTCTGTGCATGTGTTCATTAATGTTATACTTTTACTATTCTTTATATTGTTTACCAGTACTGCCAAATTTAATTAAAATGATGCAAATGTTTTATATTGGTGCTGTACAATGTGCAGGCTTCTGTGCATTTGAAATGTGGCTAGAATTACTGAGGAACAGAACTTTTAAATTTAATTTTATTCTAATGAGGTTAAATTTAAATTCAAATAGCCACATGTATCTAGTGACCCTATTAGAAAGAGCAATGCCAAATTAACAATAAATGAACAGCTTTGGGTTATGAGTGTGGTTGCTTTAGATTCTACTCTGTCTAATATACATAATGCTTTCCTTTTGTTTGCATTTGCAGATTTTATCCATCTGCTTTTCACTTTTAAAAGTCACTTTTAGATGACTTTTATTAACCATAGAAATGACAGTTGAATCTTGTTGCCTAATTCAATCTGAGAATCTTCCTCCTACTATGAATGTGTCTGGGGAACATTATGCTGAGTGAGATAAGCCAGTCATTGAAAGACAACTACCATATGATTTTACTCATATGTGGAATCTAATGAACAAACTGAACTAACAAGACTCATAGATGGAGAGCAGGATGACAGCTAGCAGGTAGGGGAGTGGAGGGATTGAATTAAAAGGTAAAAGGACTCATGAACATGGGACAACTGTGTGGGGATTCCTGGGGGGGAGTAAAAGGGGACAAAATGGTAGTGGAAAAATATAATAAAGATTAAATAAAAAAAGAATCTTCTTCCTATAATAAGAATGTTTAACTCATACACATTTAACTGGCATTGTTTGGTCTTATGTCTGTTGCATTTGAATTATGCTTTCTACCTATTTCCTTTTTTATGGACTTCGTTTTTTCTGCTTTAGTAATTTGTAAAGTATACTTTTTTCTTTTAATTCTGTATGAAGTTAACCTTAAATTTAAAATAATTGAATCTAACTATAGTTCTCCTTGAAATAGTATCTACTAATTCTTCCCGCACATTCCCTAACCCACCCTCATATCTCCAAGGTAACAGTGACAAAGTATGAAATTTTAGACTTTTTTATTTTAATGTTTAAAATGATATTATCTACTCTTTCAATGATTATTAATTATATATATTCTGTTTTATATGTAAAACATATACAATGTATAGCATTTATCTATAACATTTTTAGAATTATTCTATGTTTAAATGGATTCAGTGTATGCAATCTTTTTATACCATAGCTCACATTCTTAAGGTCTTTATTTTTTGTTTCCCAGTAGCTTTGAGTATCCATTCTGAGCTGCCCCTCTTCATTTTCCAATGATTTTACAGAGGATATCTTTTCTGGGCTCTTGCATTTCTGAAGATATCTTCATGTTACACTGTCAAGGCAGAGAACTTCTTGGTCAAAATGACTTCCTATCAAAAGTGTGAATGGTGCTCCATTGTCTTACGATGTTTAATATTATGCCAAAATGTAGGGTATTTTTGTTATTTACAGGTTACCTTTCTGTTTTTTTTTTATTATTGCCTCTTTTTTAATTTGTTACTTGTAGAATTTTTTCTTTATCCTTGAAATTCAGAACATTTACCAGGATTATTTAGATGTTGATCACATTTATTAGTTTGATGCTTGGTATCATTTTTGATCTGAATATTCAGATATTTATTTCAGTGATGTTTTCTTCTAATTATTGCTTCTAGTTCATTGGCTCTTGTCTCTTCAGACACATAGATTAGCCACATGTTCTCCATTCACTGGTCCATTATATTTATTGTTGATGTTCTCATTAATTTTTTTTCTTTTTCTTCTTTTTCTCTGCATTCTAGGAGAGCTTAAGGTTGCACCAAAAAGTGCTGATTTTATCTTGCACATTTTCAAACCTGAACAATGCTGTGGATTTATTTTTCATCTGTAAGTATCAAAATGTTTTGATAGTTAACTATTTTTTGTATATAAAATAGCAATTTCATATGGTTTAAACTAATACAACAACAGTTACCGTAGCACTAATGGTAACGGCAACAAAATAGAAATACAATGAATGCCCACCAATATGGGAATGAATGAATAAACTGTGGTACATTCATACCTTAAGTTACTATGCTGCCACTAAAGGAATTGTGGAAATTTCACCAAATCCACTAGGTTCTGATTCATAAATAAAAGATAAAGAAAAAGGTACAACATGATAACCAATTCTATAAATAATGACCAAACAAAACATGTATGCATGTTTGTTTGTTCCAGTCAGATGGAGTGAAACTATAGACTTGTATAGAAAGATATACACCAGCCTATTAACTTTGGTTATCTTAGGGGAGTATAATGAGAAAGAGGAGAAGAAGAGGAGAGGGGAAAATCCCTCAAAAGAAAGGTGGCCTTTACAGTAAAGAAAGTGGTAGACTATGATGTCATTTATGAAAGTTAACATATGTATATATGTATACACATAATGAGACACATGAAAGAAGGGACATCTCAGTGTTTTTCTAAGGGTGGCAGAATTTTAGATGCTTCTAAGTTTCTTCCTTCTTTCACCATCCCAAAACTACACACCATTAAAAAACAAAGTATCACACTCATATCTCTGAACACACAACTTAAGCCAGTTTGTTTCAATAACCTAAGACAACTAAAGGTAATGAAGAGAAAGAGCCATCAGTAATGCCAGGAAAAGAACTTTGTCTCTGTTAGCATGGATGGAACTGGAGAGCATCATGCTAAGTGAAGTAAACCAGAAAGTGAAAGACAAATACCATATGATCTCACCTTTAACAGGAACCTAATCAACAAATCAAGCAAACAAGCAAAATATAACCAAAGACACTGAAATTGAGAACAGGCTGACAGTGACCAGAGGGGAGAGGGGAGGGAATTTCAGGGGAAAAGGGGAAGGGTTTAGAGGAACAAGTATAAAGGACACATGGACAGAAACTGGGGGGGGGGGGCTAGAAATGGGAGGGAGGGGGGGGGGCTGGGGCAGTGGGCTGGGATGGGATTAAAAGAAAACTGTACAAGAACAACAACTAAAATAAAATTTAAAAAAGGAACAAAGAAAATTATTAATATAGAATTGAACACCTGAAACCTATATAATTCTATTAACCAATGTCACCTCTATAAATTTAATGAAAAAAAGAAAATTATTAGGTTTTTTATAAAGAGGCAAATATAGCTTAGCTTTGCAAAAGTGTCATTAATAATCCTGGGGGGAAGAGATAAATGTATTTATATTGGAAATTCAAAAACATATATGAAGGGACACAACTATGTATCCTTGAGAAACAAAATTTTCTTTCTGAAATGAAAAAAAAAGAACTTTGTCTCTGTGTCCTCTGTGGAACTTCTCCACCCAGGGCCAGACTCAGACCAGCTCCCTTCTCAATATGATGGTTTCTGCATCATAGAGTTCTTCTAACTACCCTTTTAGTCCTGGCTCTTCCAAGTTAGGGACAGACTGTGAGGTCTGGGATTTCTTCTATTTCTTGAGGCTGAGATTCTTTCTCTGAGGGGTTACAAGACATCTTCCAATGTTTTGTTTTGTTCTTTTTTGTGTGTGGTTTTCTTCTTCAAATTGGTCCCATCTGCACTCTATGTTAACTATTCCTTCCTTTTTACATTGCAGGCTAAGATGGGTTTTACATATTTATTTTAAATTCTCCCCAGTCCTACTAGAATATCCCTATTTCTTAAACTCAGTCTCTTTTACTTTTTTTATTTCTAAGCTCCATTTATTTAAAATTAACTTTACCTATCTATAATTCTAGCCTCCATTTTGCCTTTCTAAGCAGTAATTCCAATGATTCTTGCTACAAAGATGTGTGAATACTCCATTTCACAGGCCCTGAGATAACCAACCAATCTCAATGCCTTGAGATTGCCATGGCCTTTGAACCACATTTAAACTAGTAACAACACTTTAAAAACCTCAACTCATCCTTAATACAGGCCCCCTGAGCCCTCAGCATCACACCCTTCCACCCCATCACTGTTTTATGGAATTTAAATTAAAGAGTTTGAAAACAGAACTCTTAATTGTAAAGCATTGATTTCAATTTTCATAATGACTGAGGCCAAATATAGCTTCTGGGTGGGCATTGCTCAGGCTGTCCCCAATTGGAGAGAGGCAAAGGCTGTTTTAACCTATAATCTTAGTTTCATTCCACACTCTATAATTTTCTGGAATGACGGCTCTGACAAGAAAATGCCTGGAAAGATACCAATCTCTTGGTCTCACAACTCTGCAAAAGGTGCTAGTTGACATATTTTGACAAAAGGTCCCCTTTGAGTACACATTGGGGCAAATTTCCATATAAATTACATACCTTCATGTTTTGCTACAGCTTTTTCAAGTGAGAGCTTTTGCACACTATCTAACCCTCAGCTTTCACCTCATTGGCATTAGTCCCCGGATCACATAGTATTGGCAGGCAAAAGATTAAAAAAAAAAAAAAACACTTGGTCCAAATTCAACTGCATCTGTGAAATAGTAGAGATTTATTGCCTATTACATGGGAGAGCTATAGTGATAAACTTTCTGGAAGTCAACCAAATAAACTCTAGCTGGGATCAGTTCAAACCATTTCAAGCCAAACTGGACATCACAAGGTATCAGCTGTCTTGACCAATCCATGACTCAGTACAGGTAGCAGCTACATAGGACAAACAGAGTTAAAGGTGAGCCATGTTACAATGAAAGAAAGTGAAGAGCAAAGTCTTAAAAAACCTCTCCTTTTCCCACCACCAAATGAAAATATATGCCTCACAGACATGCCAAGATTCTTAAAATTCCCACTATAGGAATTACTCTTTTAGGTTAAAGATATTGAATCTTTGTTAAAATTTAACTGGGCAACCCAGAAAGCTAACTCAAACCACTACAAAAAGACTTACAGTCCTAAGGGAATTTGTTTGCTATACTGGGCAGATTTCTAAGAAAACCCTGTTAACACCAACTCATTTATAAAATGCATTATAACCTACACATAGCTACTTCATGTGTTCATACCACACAAATGACATAAGTAAGAAGGACATATTACAGTTCATGTTTTCCAGGCTTAAAAAGGTAAAGTGACTCCATCCACGTAGCAACTGACATCCACACTAAAAGTGAGTCAAATGAGAGGGAAATTTTGATAGGAGAGAAGGGATCTGAAAAGATCCTGAACACCAGGGGCCAAGTGGGCATGTGGCCTCCTGGTGGGGACACTAAGCAACTTGAGAACACTGAACACCAGAGCTTCAGCTCAGGTTGAGGGAGAGGTGGACATGTAGATAAGGAAGACTAACTTTTCCAACTTTGCACAAGGTTGGCTTGGTCAGTGGCTTTAGAGTATGTATATCAACATTAAAGGATCTTTCTAAAACACAGCATAGCATTGGGTCTGCCAGTGTCCAAAATTAAAATAACACAAACCTAAGAATTAAACAACTTGGGTTCTGGTGCTGGCTCTACTAATTAGTAGCTGCATGACCATTTGTGCATTTTTCCATCTATCTCTTTGAAAATTGGCAAAAACAACAACAACAACAACAACAAAAAAAAAACAGTAGCCACAGAGTACTAAAAAGATCAAAGGACTTGGATCAAGACAACTGGGTTTCTTTCAAGATTCAACAAAAGCACACCCTGGCTGGTGTGGCTCAGTGGACTAAGTGCCACCCTGTGAATCAAAGGGTCACCAGTTTGATTCTGAGTCAGGGTATAGGCCTGAGTTGCAGGCCAGGTCCCCAGTAGGGGGATGTGTGAGAGGAAACCACACATTGATGTCTCTCTTCCTTTCTTTCTCCCACCCTTCCCCTCCATCTAAAATTAAATAAATATTTTTTTTTATTTTACTAATTTTCCATTTCCATATTTTATTTTTGTTCTTGTTAGTATTTTGAAATGATTATCTTTTCCTGCCTTCTTTTTTTTTTCTACTCCCATCCCAGCCCACCACCCCAGCCCTCCCCAGCTCCCTCCCATTTCCACCCCCCCTAGCTTTTGTCCATGTGTCTTTCATACTTGTTGCTCTAAACCCTTCCCCTTTTCACTTGAAATTCCTATCCCTCTCCTCTATTGTTCTCAATTTCAGTGTCTTTGGTTATATTATGCTTGTTTGTTTGTTCTGTTGATTAAATAAATATTTTTTAAAGCATTCACTCTATGCCATGCACTAATCTAGTTTCTGGGAATACAGAGGTGAACATGATAGCTAAGTACCCTGTTCATATTGAACTTGCATTCTATTGGCAGAGAAGACAGATAACAATCAAAGAAATAAGTAAACAATATGAAAGATATTTAGCAATCATACATGCTATGCAGAAAACAGGTTTTTGAGTCCTGATTGCAAAAATCTGGAGCTAGTAGCTTCTTTTCTTTGAGCTTCAATATCTTCATCTTTAAAAGAATGCTAATAGCTCATGCCAAGCCTATTGCACAAATTTGCTGAATTTGCTGTAAGGATCAAATGAAATAATGAATTGGAAAGTTCACTACATAATGCAAATTGTTTACATAATCTCACCAAAGAAGGAAAATCTTCTAAGCATTTCACTGCTGTGAGCAAGCAAAGATACGGAGCATTCCAGAAAATGTGTTGTTTCCAAAGACAAGGTATCAAGGGGCCTGTTCAATAACAACAAATAAAAGACCAATCAATACAAAGCAAAATGTTCTTCTTAGTGGGTAACTAGAATTGAGAGTTAGATGAAAACAAATTGAGACTCAAGCAAAATCAGAGAAAATTATTATTTCACATATTTGGGTTTTTAAATCATGTTTTTATTGTTATTCTATTAGAGTTGTCCAATTTTCCCCCTTTGCCCTCCTCTGCCCATACCATTCCCACAGTAAATTCCCACACTGTTGTCCATGTCTGTGGGTCATTCATGCATGGTTTTTGTGTAGTCCCTTCCCCTTCTTTCCACCATTATCCCATTCCCACCTCTACTCTTGTCACTTTCAGTCTGTTGCATGTTTCCATGTCTCTGGTTCTATTTTGTTCATTAGTTAGATTTAATTCATTAGATTCCTCTTATAGGTGAGATTTGTCTTTCCCCAACTGACTTATTTCATTTAGCATAATAGTCTCCAGTTCATCCATACTGTCACAAGACAGGAACTCCTTATTTTTTCATGCAGTGTAGCATTCCATTATGTAAATGTACCAGTTTTTTGATCCACTGATTTACTGATGGCACTTAGGCTGTTTCCAGCACTTGGTTATTGTAAACAGCGATACTATGAACAGAGGGGTGCATATGTCCTTTTTAATTGATGATTCAGGATTCTGAGGGCATATTCCCAGCAGTGGAATTGCTGGGTAAAAAAGGCAGTTCCATTTTTAGTCTTATTTTTTCAGGAAATTCCATACTGTTTTCTACAGTGGCTGTACCATTCTGCATTCCTACCAACAGTGCACTAGGGTTCCCTTTTCTCCACAACCTCACCAGAACTTGTTTGTTGATTTCTTTATGATGACCATTCTGACCAGTGTGAAGTGGAATATCATTGTGGTTTTAATTTGCATCTTTCTGATGGCTAGTGATGTTCAGCATCTTTTCATATGTCTATGGGCCCTCAGTATGTACTCCTTGGAGAAGTGTCTATTTGGGTCATTTGTCCATTTTTAATTGGATTGCTTGTCTTCCTGGTGTTGAGTAATATGAGTTCTTTATATATTTTGGAGATCAAACACTTTTGTGATTTATCATTGGCAAATACCTTCTCCCATACAGTCAGTTCCCTTTTCATTATAATGACAGCTTCTTTAGATGTGCAGGCACTTTTTAGTTTGATAGAGTCCCATTTATTTATTTTTTCCTTTATTTCCTTTGCCCTAGGAGAAAAACCAGTAAAAATATTGCTATGTGGGATATCTGTAATTTTCCTGCCTCTGTTTTCTGCTAGGACATTTATAGTCTTGTGACTTATGTTTAAGTCTTTTATCCATTTTGATTTTATTCTGGTATATGGTTTAAGTTGGTGGTCTAATTTTATTTTTTTACATGTACTAGTCCAGTTCTCCCAATACCATTTATTGAAGAAGCTGTCTTTACTACAGTGTATGCTTGTGTCACCTTTGTCAAATATTAATTGACCATATAGACATGGGTTTATTTCTGGGCCCTCTGTTCTGTTCCATCGATCTATGTGTCTCTTCTAATGTCAGTACCAGACTGTTGTGATTAAAATGGCTGTGTAATATGGTTTGATATTGGGTATTGTGATCCCTCCCACTTTGTTTTTCTTTCTCAAAATTGCTGTGGCTATTTGGGGTTATTTATGATTCCACATAAATTTTTGAAATATTTGTTCTACATCTGAGAAATATGACATTCATATTAATAGGAACTGCATTGACTCTATAGATTGCTTTGGGTATTATGGGCATTTTAATGATATTAATTCTTCCAATTCATGAACACAGTATATGTTCCCATTTATTTGTATATTCCTTAATTTCTTTCTTCAGTACTCTATAGTTTTCCAAGTACAGGTCTTTTATCTCCTGGGTTAAATTTATTC
The DNA here is from genome assembly GCA_004027475.1 of Anoura caudifer. NCBI lineage: Eukaryota > Metazoa > Chordata > Mammalia > Chiroptera > Phyllostomidae > Anoura > Anoura caudifer. The sequence goes on from PVKU01006126.1 coordinate 77,612, forward strand.
CCAGGTATTTTATTTTTCCTGTTGCTATAGTAAATGAATTTTTTTCCTAGTTTCTCTTTTTTGCTGTACAAAAATGCCATCAATTTCTGAATATTGACTTTGTATCCTGCTGTTTTGCCAAATTCACTTAGTAGGTCAAGTAGTTTTTTGCTGGAGACTATAGGGTTTTCTATGTACACTATGATGTCATCTGCAAATAATGACAGTTTTACTTTCTCCTTTCCAATTTGGATGCCTTTTATTTCTTTTTCTTATCTGATCACTGTGGCTAGAACTTCCAATACTATGTTGAATAGGAGTGGTGAAAGCAAACACCCTTATCTTGTTCCTGATCTTAAGGGGAAAGCATTTTTGTTTTTGCCCGTTGAGTGTAATGTTGGCTGTAGGCTTCTCCTATCTGGCTTTTATTATGTTGAGGTATGCTCCCTCTATTCCCACTTTGCTGAATATTTTTTATCATAAATGGGTGCTGGATTTTATCAAATGCTTTTTCAGCATCTATTTATATGATCATGTGATTTTTGTCTTTCATTTAAATAGCATATTACATTTATTGATTTGAGAATATTGTACCATCCTTGCTTCCCTGGGATGAATCCCATTTGATCATGTATCATATTTTTAATGTATTTCTGAAACTGGATTGCCAATATTGTTGAGGATTTTAGCATCTATATTCATCAGACATGTTGGTCTGTAGTTTTCTTTCTTTGTGTGTCATTACCTGGTTTTGGAATTGGGATGATACTGGCCTTGTAAAAAGAGTTTGGGAGTGTTCTTTCTTCTTGAATTTTTTGAAATAGTTTGAGAAGGACAGGAGTTAGTTCTCCCTTATATGTTTGGTAAAACTCACCTGTGAAGCCATCTGATCCAGGGCTTTTGTATGCCACAAGTTTTTTGATTACTACTTCAATTTCACTAGTTGTTATTGGGCTACTCAGGCCTTCTGCTTCTTCTTGATGCAGTTTTGGGAGATTGTGTGTTTCTAGAAATTTGTCCATTTTGCCAAGGTTGTCCAATGTCTTGGCATATAGTTGTTCATAGTAATTTCTTACAATCTGTTGTATTTTAGTGGTATCAGTTTTAACTTCTGTTTGATTTCTGATTTTACTTATTCGGGTGCTCTTTTTTTCTTATAAGTCTGATTAAATGTTTGTCAATTTTGTTTATTTTTTCAAAGAACCAGCTCCTGGATTTATTGATCCTTTGAATTATTCTTTTAGTCTCTATGTCATTTAATGCTGCTTTGATTTGATTATTTCCTTCCTTTTACTCACTCTGGGGTTTGTTTGCTTTTGTTCCTGTAGTTCTTATAGATGTGGGGTTAGGTTGTTTATTTGAGATTTTTCTATCTCCTCTAGGTAGGCCTGTATTGCTATGTTCTTCCCTCTCAAGACTGCCTTTGCTGTGTCCCACAGGTTTTCAGTTCTTGTGTGTTCGTTTTCATTTGTTTCCAGATACTACTTTATTTCTTCCTTGATCTCATTGTTGACCCATTCATTTTAATAACATGTTATTCAGTCTCCATGCATTTGAATGTTTTTGAGCTTTTTCTTCAAGGTTGGTTTCTAGTTTCAATCCATTGTGATCCAAAAAGATGCCATTTTGTTGAGGCTTGTTTGTGTCCTAACATGTGGTCTGTCTTTGAAAATGTTCCGTGTACATATGAAAAGAATGTATATTTTGTTTCTTTGGGGTGAAACGTTGTGTATATATCAAATAAGTCCAATAGACCCAGAGTGTTGTTCAATGCCACAATATCCTTGTTGATTCTTTGTTTGGAAGATCTATCCTTTGTTGGCAGTGGGTGTTAAAATCCACTATGATGACTGTGTTGTTGTCAGTGTCTTTCTTGAAGTCCTCCAAGATTTTCTTTATATATTTAGGTGCTCCTATGTTGGGTGCATATATGTTTATAAGAGTTATATTCCCTTGTTGGACTACTCCCTCAAGTATTATGTAGTGACCTTCTTTGTCTCTTGTTATTGCTTTTGCTTTGAAGGTTATTTTGTTTGATATCTATATTGCTACCCCAGCTTTTTTTCACATCCCTTTGCATGGAATATTGTTTTCCATTCCTTTACTTTCAGCTTGTGTAGATCTTTTGTTCTGAAGTGGATCTCTTATAAACAGCATATATGCACGTTCTGTTTTCTTACCCATTCAGCTATTCTGTGTCTTTGGATTGGAACACTTAATCCATTTACATTTAAGGTTATTATTGATAAGTACTTATTCATTGACATTTTTCTGTATCTCTCTCTCTCTCTCTCTCTCCCCCCCCATCCTCCTTTTTACAGTAGTCCCTTTGCCATCTCTTGTAGTGCTGGTTTGGTGGAGATATACTCTTTTAGCCTTCTTTTGTCTGGAAAGCTCTTTATTTCATCTTCCACTTTACATGAAAGCCTTGCTTGGTAGAGTAGTCTTAGTTTTAGGTTCTTGCTTTTTATTACCTGGAATATTTGATGCCACCACTTCTGGCTTGTAGTGTTTCTGTTAAGAAATCATCTGATAGCCTTATCAGAGCTCCCTTGTATGTTTCCATCTGTTTCTCCCTCACTGCCTTTAACATTCTCTCTTTGTCTTTATAATTTGCCATTTTAATTATGATGTGTCTTGGAGTAGGCCTTTCTGGGTTCATTTTGATTGGGACCTTCTATGCCTCCTGGACTTGCATGACTTTTTCTCTCATCAAATTAGGGAAGTTTTCTGTCATTATTTTTCAAGCAGGTTTTCTATTCCTGGGTCCTTTTCTTCTCCTGATATTCCTATGATGCAAATGTTGTTCTGTTTTATGTTTTCCTGCCGCTCCCTTAAAATATCCTCATTGCTTTTTAGCCTTTTTTTCATTTTGTTGTTTTGACTGGGTATTTCTTTCTACCTTGTCCTGCAGCTTGCTGATTCAGTCCTCTGCTTCATCTAGCTTGCTCTTAATTTCTTCTAGTGTATTTTTCATTTCTAGCATTGTATTCTCTATTTCTTCCTCATTCTTATTCATAATTTCTGTGTTTTTTCCCCATGCTTCTTTAGTCCCATGAAGTTCCTTGACCATCCTTATAACCATTATTTTGAATTCTGTGTCTGATAGATTGCTTGCCTCAATTTCACTTAGCTCTTTTTCTGGGAATTCCTTCTTTCCTTTCTATTAGGGGTTATTTCTTTGTCTCACCATTTTAAGTGACCCTTTTTGTTTGTTTCTGTGTCTCAGGTTGCTCTGCTTGGCTTGCCTTGTCTTTGTGGGTTGGACTCCTTGGGACTCAATGGTGTAGTCTCTTTGATCCACTGATCTGGATAATCTATGGTTGCCCTTTATTCCATTTATTGGGCTCTTTCTACACTTGGGCTTTGATTATTGAAGGTGCATTCATTGGTGGGTTCTCCCTCTAGCTGGCTGACCGGAAGTCACAAACCCCACCACATCTCATATACCTTTGTACATGTGATGGTTAACAAAGCAATACTACCCAGGGAACCAAATCCATGCCACAAAAATACCCCCTACCATATCAGCAATATCAACAGCAATTGAGCAATGATTAATAAAGATGGAGAGAGGTTAAGAATATTGTAAGACAGGAAAATGGGAATATGAGATGACTAAAGGAGAGAAAAATTATTTTGAGTGGGAAGAGAGAGTAGAAATATTAGAAGTGGGGAATAGAAACAAAGCAAAGAATGGGAGAAAATAAAATTTAAAATGTAAGTAATACAGAGAACGGCAATGACAAAACGGAGTAAGAAAAGAGAATAGTATAACATGAGGTTTGAAATAAAATTTAAAATGTAAATGGAGATAACTGCACTTGAACAGCAATTTAAAAAAGCAAAACAAGAAAAAAGAAAAAGTATAATAAGAAAAAAAATTAGTGAACCATAGGGAACAAAATTGCAGAAAAACAACAAAAGGGCCCTGGCTTGTGTGGCTCAGTGGTTGAGTGCCTGCCTGTAAACCAAAAGGTTGCTGGTTCTATTCTCAGTCAGTGCATATGCCTGGGTTGTGGGCCAGGTCCCCAGCTGGGGGTGAGCGAGAGGCAACCAATCAATGTATCTCTCACACATTGATGTTTCTCTCCCTTTCTTTCTCTCACCCTTTCCCTCTCTCTAAAAATAAATAAATAGCCCTGGCTGGTGTGTCTCAGTAGTTGAGTACTAGCCTGCAAATCAAAGGGTAGCAGGTTTGATTCCCAGTCTAGGGCACATGCCTGGGTTGCAGGCCAGATCCCCAGTGAGGAGTGTGTAAGAGGCAACCACACATTGATGTTTCTCTCCATGTCTTTCTCCCTCCCTTCTCCTCTATAAAAAATAAATAAATAAAATCTTGGAAAAAATACAAATAAGTAAATAACATCCTAAAAAACAACAAAAGTAAAAAAAGAAAAGAAAAACCACAAAAGGTTCAATAACAATGACGTCTGAGCGAAGATTAATAAAGGTGGAAAGAGAATAAGAATATTATATAAAAGAGAAAAGAATATATGAGATGTCTACAGTAAATAAAAATGATTTTTGAGAGCATAGAGGGAGGAGAAATAATAAGAGTAAAGAATAGAATCCAAGCTAAAAAAGGGAAACAAATTTCCCAACTTAAATAAGCAAGGGTAGGAAGAAGACAAAAATGAAGTAAGATGGGGGAGAGTAACCCATGAGATTTGAAATTTTAAAAAAATAGTGATTAGGAATACAATTAAAGAAGAACAACAATAACCATGATATCCACACCAAACAAGCCACAATTTGTAAAGGAAGAAAGAAAATAAGAATATTATAAGAAGGGAAAAATAATGTGAGCTGACTAAAGGAAGGAAGAATGATTTTGAGAGGATAGAGGGAGGAAAATTAGTAAGAGCAAGGAGTAGAAACAAGGTGTAGTGTGGGGAAAAATAAAATTTACAACAAAAATAAGAAAGGACAGGAAGAAAGCAAAATGGAGTGACACTTGGGAAGGATAAAATGCGAGATTTGAAATAAAAATAAAATAATAATATAAAATCTAAATTAAAAGAATAAAAGAAAAGACAATGAATAGCGAATTAGTTGGAATACAATTGAAGCAAAAGTAGAAATATTAAAAGGGTATGCAAAAGAAATAAAAAATAATGTGAATTCTAAAGAATGAAATGGAATTTGTCTCAGCAGTTTGGTGTTTGCCTTTTATCTTCTCTTTCTTGTCCCACCTCTGGCTTTTTATCAGCTCAAGGCCTTGGGGTGGGTATTCCAACTTCTGGCAGCACAACATGTATCACTTTCACCTCCCTCTAGAGGGGAGTTCTGTCACGATTAGGATGGTGGAACTCCTGGGTCTCCCCTGGGAGGCACTGTTCAGTCTTCTAGGAAAATTGTAGGTTTGTTACCCTCTGCCTCTGCACCACCCATCTTGGTCTGTCCCATCTTATTTCCAATAATGTATAGTTTCTAATGAATTAGCTCTCCGTTTCAAGGGAGTGGCCAATCTGCGTAAGAGGGCCAACTCTTTCCTGCTTGGTGCTGATGGCAGCTCTGTGTGTGAGTCAAGGTTGGGCAAGACCCCAATTTCCCCCTTGCTACAATGATTTCTGATCTACCTGCTTTGCTGGCCTTAGTGGAAAAGGGCCCTAGGAACCAGTGTATTTTGTCTCCTTGAGAGAAGTTCAAAATAGGCCCTTTAAAGCATTTCTTTTTCTGTATTTCTCTTGTGGATATGCATCCTGCAGGGGGTTCTTGAACCTGTCCAGCCTGTTTTGCAGTTCTTGGTGGTGCTTGCAATCCTACAGGAGGTGGGGGCTAGGTGCATCCTTCCCTTCCTGGAGGTTTGATCTCTGCCTGGGAATGGATCTCTGTCTTGCTGTAAATACTCTCTGGTGCTAAATTCCCACCTGCCCAGTTCATAGCCCACTGACCTTACAGCAGACAGAGTCCAAAATCTGCACAGCCTCTGGCCTGCCCGCTCTGCTGGGCTCAGGCCAAGAAATCCCCTCACTGTTCACCTTTCTGATCTCTCTGCCCTGCTGCACTCAGTGGGAACAGACTGTGCCCGCAATCCTTTCCCCTCGCTGGCAGGGCAGCTGCTCATGGGGTTCCTGTGCAGCACGCCTCGGCTCCCCTTTTAAAAAGTCTCTCTGGGCACACCCAGTGCAGCACTGAGTCACTGTCTGGCTTTCCATACACACAACCTCTCCAAAAAGTCAAAAGTCTCTCACAGTCATGGCTCTCCCCTACTTGCCTCAGGTGTAAACAGAATCCCCCTCTCTCTCTGGCCGGCATTTGCTGCTGCTGCCATGGGTGTGCTGCTTACTGTGTGTGTTAGTCTGGATATCCCTGACTTTTTGTATCCAAGTCATTCCTGGCCTGGGTCTGGGGATTCTCTGACCTGGGCTGGCAGGGAGCCACAAAACTGTGGTTTCTGACTAGGCTCTCCATGGTGGCAGGTGCTATGCATGAGATATTTCTACTTCAACCTATAAAAGCTCCTTAACACTCATTGTGAAGTGTTTTTTGTATTCCTTGGCTTCCAAACTTCATATGAGGTAAGATGCTATTGAATGTTCAATTTATTTTTCAGAAGATCAGGAAAGTACCTGAGTTGGGGTGCAAGAGGCAGTGGACTCAGCTTTCACCTACTTAGCCATCATCTTCTACTTCTTCTCACTTCACATATTTGGTTTTCATTGCTGTAATTGGTAGGACATACAAAAGCTAAAATTGAGATACTATCAGCAAATGGCCTCAAAATGCCCAAGTTAAATAAAGGTCAAAGCCCTCTTGATGTCTTTAAGGCAAATCCATGTGATGCAAACATTCAAACTGAACATTCCCTACCACTTCTGGAAGGAGAGAACCTAGCATGTGTAAAAGGAGTTAAAGACGTAGACAAGAGTCTAGACGTGCAGATTGGTGTTAGTGTCATAGGCACATGCTTTGTAAGAGAAGTTGTAACCCACAGGTTAAGTGCCAACTACAGAAAGGGAACATAAAAAACAAACTTTCAGGCCTGCCCTACTGGAACAGTGCTAGCCAGCAACTTAGCAGCTTGCTAGAAGACAAGTCATTTGTCTCATTTCTCTCACTTCTACATGTAATCTCCAATGGTAGTAGTTCTCAGACTTAGCTACATATTATAATCATCTAGTATGTTCTAAAATATGTCAATGCCCACACTTAGAGATTTGGATTTAATTACCCTATGGAATGATCACGGCATTGTTATTCTTTTAGGCTGTGCAGGGGATTACAATGTGCAGCCAGGTTGAGAACTGTATCTACAATATTTTGAACAGCATTTCTCACTACTTTGTTCTTTTAGCTCTTCCAAAATCTAGTGCTATCCAATAGGTGACAGTGAGAAGACAGAAAAACAGGGGGGATTTCATATTTACTCATCAGAAGTCCCTTAAATTCTCTCCTCTGTACCACTGTGGCCTCACCCCTGCAGTTTGTAACTCTATCAGAATATGCATCCCATCACTAGGAGCTGAGTACAGTATTTCTCCACCCAAGACCAAGGAATAAGGCTTAGCTGCCCCATTGTCTCTTGCCCTGTGCCAACAGGGATCCCATGTACTAAGCACTTTCAGTGTCAGTGTTCACTGAATCACTCACATCTTCACTGGACCCAACTGCTACCCTGTACTTGAGGCCATGGGGCAAGGGAAGAAGGAAGGAAGAAAAGGAAAGTATATGAATAAAGAAAATGGAAAAGAGAAAAAAATGAAGGTACAAAAATGGTTTGTTCTCATTCCAAAACAGAAGTAATACCACCAGAAAGAAAGAATTTTTAGAGCTGGAAAAGACCTTGTAAACCACCTAATCCAGTTTCTCAAAGAGTGATCCTTAAACCATATGACCCTTTGCAGTGCTTCTTAGTATGAAGATTCCTGGGCTTCATTTTACTTATTGAATTAAAAGATAAAGAAATGGAGAATGACCAAAAGTCTGAATTTTTAACACACTCCTTTGAATAGTTCTTATGCACCTTAAAGTTTGAGAACTCCTAAATTCCCTCATTTTTCAATAAACAAATCAAGGCCCAGAGAAAAAAAAAAAGGACTTGCTTAGAAGAATAATGCTAATTACTGGCAGAGACAGGACTTGAACCTAGGTTTCCAACTCACAGTTCAATGCTATTTTTACCACACTATGCAAGTGTCGCCAGTGCTACCAGTGCCAAGGAATGTAAACATCAAGATGCATTCTGCTTGTTTCAGAACAAGTTCCTATCCAGGGTCACATTTCCTCAGATGCTCTGTACCTATTTATCAAAATATATCTCTAATTAAAAACAACAGCAACAAAAACTTCCATGTAAAAGAGGCAACAAATGATAATATTGCAAAGTGTTGCCTTTCCCGGGACTATTTACAAATTCCAAGGACCACTCAAGTCATGAATCTAAATGACAGAAAGAAACGCAGGAATCAAAAATGAACCATAAAGAAGATGTTTATGGAGCAGGAAGTTATCTTTCTTGGTTTCCCTTAACTCCTGTTATGCATAAAGCCAGTCCTGATTAGCAATAATTTTAAAGAGAGTTAGTTTAAAGACAGCAATATTTTTGTCATCATTATTATGAGTCACATATCCAACATCTTCAGAAGGACTGTGAACTTCTCTCTGGTCTTCTCAGAAAGGGTTTCTTTATTACCTTCCCTAAAGTGGCCTTCTGGTACTGAGAAAGTATTTTTAACTAGATTTATGGCTCTTGAACTCAGTCGATCCATCCAACTGATTAGAATTTTATATTATGCAAGATTTGATGCCTTAGGTGCCTGTTGGCCCAGGAATTTTAATTGGCATCTGCTGAGATTGACATTCTATTATCTGCAGCAGCACATGTATCTGAATAACTATCCTGCATTGACATAAATTGGGAATCAAGGACTGGCTCTGACATTTGGGTACATTAAAAACATGTACTGCTTGGAATTTTTTTCAGAGACCATACCAAAGAATCAAGAGGTTCAGAATCACATATTCTCCACCCCTACACAACACCAGAACATTGCAGTGAAACATTCTAACAACCTAGAGAAACACACAATTTTCTAACTATCCAAAAGATTAAAATACATGAAGTAAAACATTATCTAACTCAGTTATGTAATTTTAAAATATAAATTCTACCTCTGTTTGTTCTCTAATTATATACACATCAAAAATTTGTTATGATTGAAAATTAAACTATGAGTATTACATCATGGAAAAGTCTATTACCATGAAAGAACATACATCTCAAATGTATTTAGGGAGAGTACACCCTCTGCCCAAAGGTGAGTTGTCCTATGGCTGGCAAAGAGTTGTTTACTGATCACTTACTACATGAAGAAGAAAAAGTTTGGGCCCTTAGCTGAGAGCTATTTATAAACTAATTTAGAAGACATATATATATGAGGTCTGTCCAGAAAAACTCCAGCCATTGCTAATATGAGAACAATTTGTGCAACATTGATGTAAACTGGCAGCCAAGGAGAATGGATTGGCATGTGCTTCTCCATTGTTCACGAGAGAGTGAACAATGACTACTTCACTGTGCTAGTCAGTGAGGACACTAGAGACCATTGAGTGAACATGTGTACTGTGTAGCCATTGCACTCAAAATGTCTGAGAGAATAGAGCAAAGAATCTGCATCAAATTTTGCATTAAGCTTGAACATTCCCCATGGAAACTATTTGCATGATTCAGAAGGCCACAGTTACAGGCAACTGGTGATTGGCAGCTTCATCACAACAATGCACCCACTCATGCATCCAGTTTCATGCAGTTTTTTGGTGAAACATCAAGTCACCCAGGTGACTGAGGCCCCCAACAGCCCAGATTTGGTGCCATGTGACTTCTGGCTTTTCCCAAAACTAAAATCATTTTTGAAAGGGATGAGATTCCAGACCATCCATGAGATTCGGAAAAATATGACAGGGCAGCTGATGATGATTGGGAGAACTATGTGATGTACCAAGGTGTCTGCTTTGAAAGGGACTAAGGCATCATTGTCCTGTGTATAATGTTTCTTGTATTTTGTATCTTCTTAAATAAATGTCTCGATTTTTCATATTACAGGGCTGGATACCTTCTTGACAAACCTCACACATAATCAAATTACATAGAAAGCAGTCAGCATAACAGATAGTGTGACCTATAGGCAACACTCAACTGTCCCCAACAAGATTCCAAGATTATGTATTTGCCTTGCAAAAGGAAGGACATGATGAGTATAAGTAGCAGCTCTGAGATCATCTGCAGTTGCAGGGGCTGTAATTCTTCCCACTCACTTTCCTTTCTAAGAAAAAGGAAGAGAAGTCTACAGAATCCTGGAGAATCTGCAACCAAAACGTATTTGAAAAATTGGACCTAAGTGATACAAGGGGTATATTATGATAAACACTGAAACACACTGCTCAGATTGCCCTCTAATAAAGTATCTACTGTTTCAGTTGCTAAAGCAACTTTGGCAGACATTCTTCATCTATCAGCCTTTTCAAAGGTTATCTCAACTACAAAGAGCACCTTGCCCAAAGCCATGATGCTTGTTGGGGGCAGCCCCCATCCAATGAATGATTGGTGAGGGGTATAAAGGCCTGGATATTTTGGCCCAACTCAGAAAAACTATGATGGTCCTTTTTTAGATCCAGATTTCTCTGTGGGGTAAACTAAGGCTACTGTTTATGACCACAACTCAAATTCTCCCTCTGTCCATTCCTGCTTCTTTCCTTCCCCTTCCAAGGGTGTTGATCCCAAGGGTACTCCTAAATAAACATCCTATAGTCTAAATACTATCTTAGAATCTACTGCTAAGGAACCCAACCTGTGACAACACAGGCAATGATATAAGAAGTATCCAATGCATTCTAGCTCATTAAACATTCATTCAACTAACAATCATTGAAAACCTACTGTAGTCTAAGCATTTTTTCTAGGTATTGGGAATGGATTACTGAACAAGACAGATAAAGTTCCAGCATTTTAGTGAAGAAACACAGGAAATGGACAAATAAATAAATAAACAGGATTTAAAATAGCAATAAGTATTATGAGAAGATAAGATAAAGTGACATGATATAAATTGAATTGGAGGTATGACTAATTTATATTGTATGGCCACAAATGACCTCAATGAGGAAGAGGCATTTGAGCCAGGCTGCCATACAAACATATAAACTAAGAGCATTCCAGGCAGAGGAAACTATAAGTGCAAAGTTCTCAACATGCAAATAGAATAGGCATGTTCTTGAAAATTAAAGAAGTTCTATGTGACTGGAAGAGAGGGGAAAATATCAAGAGATGAAGATAGGTGGTCAGGGGTAAGATGTTTGGGTTTCATTCTATGTATATGAGAAGTTATTAGAGTACCTCAAGCAGGGTAGTGGCATTATCTGATTCATGCATTTAAAGATAACTCTAGTTACTATAAATAAAAAAGATTATAAGGAAGAATGAAAATAGGAAAATCATTTTCTGCAAACGTATTGCAGAAATCCAGGACCAGGGATAATGGTGGTTTGGGATGGGTGACAAAAATAGAAGTGAAGTATATAAATTCTGGATATATTTAGGGCTCCAGCAACCAGGCTTGCCGATGAACAGGATATAAGGGGTAAAGGAGGTCTTAGACAGTATTTGTGAGTTTTGACTTAAGGCACCGAATCACAGTTCATTAGTTTTTTTTCCTCCACTCAAATACATATAGAGCACATTCTATGTATCAAACACTATGTTGATTCCTGAAGAGATCAGATTGATGAATCATATGCAGCCCAACATTCAAATAGTTCAGAGACATGATATAGAACACATAGATATATAGTTATAAAGTTATATGTGGAATGGTAAATGCTAAAGAAATATATTTTTATTGTTTTCTACTTGTTTCATTCATATTAATCATGTTCCTCTAATACATATGTGCACTTGCTATAGAGGCAGGCAATTACTTGGTGTTAAGGAAATACATGTTAGCTGCTGGGTAATCCCTCAACTCCCTCTGGGATATTTATGAATGCCTATTCTTTAAAGAATTGGGATAATTATTTTGTATTTGCCAATAAATGGTTTTAGAATCTCAGTGCCAAGTTTGTATTCTGTCTAAAAGTGGAGGAAATGGACTGTTTTGTCTTAATCGACTGATGAGAACCTATTCAGAAAAGGCTTCAAATAGTTTATTACTGACCATTTCAGAGACTAATTCTTCCCCAGTATCCTTTCTCTACTTCCTTCCTAGAAATATAAGCTCTAGTTTTTAGCTGGAGACATGACCATATTGAAGACAGACTATATTTTATAGACACACTTATAGTTAGATGTAGTCTCATGGCTAAATTCTGTCCAACAGGATGCGAATAAAAATGTCCTCCCACCACTTCCTCTTTCCAGCTGACTACAAATTATCTATGATATCTATAGCTGAAACAAACCTTTTAGACAAAGAGGTAAGAAGTCAAGTGTTGATAATGTCAGAGGCACAGCACAGATGGAGGCTATTTCCTGGATGATCACAAAGCAATAGAATGTTTATCATCTCATTTAATGTATGCAAGAAAAATAAAAATGTTGTCATGTTCAAGCCTCTATTATTTGGTGCTTTCTGTGTCTTGCAGAAAATCTGAATCCCAACACAGTGAATATACCACCACTTCAGTTAAAACAAATTAAGTGGCTTGTGTGTTACAATTTTATAGCTTAGAAGTAAGAATAGATAAATGCCTATAAGTAAAAGTATTTTGAAATGAGACAGTCCTTTTAGCATTTCTGTTACAATCAGAACTCTCATGGTTTTGCCAAGAAATCCTGAACATACCAAAATGCCCTACTGTCTCCCTTAAAAGGTAGCATAGTGTGGAATTAAGAGAACAAGTGCCAGGAATGGGACCATGAGGAGCTATAAGAAATTTCTCTTCAGAGAAGCAACCATAACTGATAATAATTATAAAACGACAACAATTTAATGTCTTTGGAAAGTGTTCTAAGGTCATTCAGTAAAAGGAGAAAAATCTACTAAAACTCACTAAGAACAGCAAGACTCTATGGCACTTGAGTCATGACCCACTCTCCACTCCCTTCCCCATACTCACCACAATGGAAGCTCTACTCCCGGTGAATGCAACAAAGAACACAGAGCTGCTTCCCCCACCCCCACCCTGTTTCCAGTTTAAGACTACAGTTTCTCCACAGGAGTTGCACTATTTCAGCATTTTCCACACATCCCCCATCTCTAGCTCTATGTTGCAGCAGCACTATTCTAGGAAAGTACAGCTGAGAGGTCTGAGATATACTTCCTCCAATCATCTCACACTCATGGGATGGAAGCTCTATCACAGGCTTGGGAGGCAGAGAATACTGGGCCCCAATTACCCTCACCCAAGCTTGTTCATAGAGTCAAGCAAAGGCTACCACTCTCATCCAGTACTTCATGCACAAAGCAGGAGCATCAAGCAAAGTGGGCTACTGTCCTAACTCTCAGTACTAGAACTTTGGCACAGGAGTTTTGGCCAGGGGAAAAGGAGGTCTTAAGAAAGGTCTACATGGCTCTGCCCAAGGGGAGAGCTCTATTTGGAATAGAACATGGAAAAATTCAAGCCTAAGTGTGCTGTCAAAAACAAGGGATATTTTGCCACAAGCAGTTAAGAGAAGGCTGGTAGATTCACAAGAGCAACAAGGTAAACCATAGATTAGATAGAAATTGAACAGAGGGAACCAGAGAAAGAAAGAGCTAAGCAGAGTCCTAATGGAATCCAAACAAGCCTCAAAAATTCTTCCAAGATTATCTCTGCAAATGAGCCCAGACTTAATTGGATCAGATGGTGGACCAATATATGTTGCAATTTATTCACGTAACATCAAAAATTCTTCAGTCAGGTGGGTAGTGGCTGAGTGTGATACCTGCAGAGAGGTAGGCTGCTCAACATAGATCAAGAAGTAAATGTACCAAAACTTATGGAATGCAGAGAAAACACTGTTCAGTGGAAAATGTATAGCTTCTAAATGCCTACATCACATTAGAAGAAAATCCCAAATCAATAACATAACTTCACACTTTAAGAAACTAGAAAAACAAAAGCACACTAAACCCAAAGCTAGAAGAAAAAATAGAGATTTGAGAAGAGATAAACAAAGAAAAACAATAAAAAATTATGGAATAAAAAGTTGATTCTTGGAAAAAATTAACAAACTTTTAGCTAGACTTATAGACAAAAACAATGAGGAGGCACAAATAACTAAGACCAGAAATGAAAGTACAGACATTACTCCTGTTATTACAGATAATACTATGAACAAATGAACATCAACAAATTATATAACCTAGAAAAAATGGACAAATTTCTTCAAACACACAAATTACCTATACTAACTAAAGAAGAAATACGAAATCTCAACAGATCTATAATAAGAGATAGAACCAGTAACCAAAAATCTCCCAAGAAAGAAAAGTCCTGGACCAGATGGATTCGTAGGTGAATCCTACCAAACATTTAAAGAAGAATTGACACCAGATTTCTCAAAGTCTTTGAAAAAAATAACTACAGAGGAAACACTTATTCTATGTAACTTATTCTATGAGGCTAACATTACAAAGATTAAAACATCACAAGTAAAAATAATCAGCTGATTTTTGTTTGTTGATACTGTGCTCTGCAACCAGTTTATTAGCTCTAATAGCTTTCTTTTAAAAAAAAAAAAGGATTTTATTTATTTATTTATTTTTAGAGAGAGGAGAAGGGAGAAAGGAAGGGAGAAAAACATCAGTATGTGGTTGTTTCTCACACACCCCCAACTGGGTACCTAGTGCCCTGACTGGGAATCAAACTAGCAACCCTTTGGTTCAAAGGCTGGCACTCAATCCATTGAATCACACCAGCCAGGGCTCTCATAGCTTTCTCATGGATTGTTTGGGATTTTCTATATGTAGAATAATGTCATCTGCAAATAGAGATAGTTCTACCTGTTCTTTTTGAATTTGGATGCCTTTAATATTTTTTCTTACATAACAGCTCTGGCTAGAAGTTCCAGTACAATGTTGAATCAAAATTAATGAGATTTTAATATAGGCTACTATATATATATATATATATATATATATATATATATATATGAATCTTAAAAATATTATGCTTAGTGAAATAAAATACAAAAGGACATTCTTCTGTGATTGTACTTATATAAGGTATCTAGAATAGGCAACTTCATAGGGACAGAAAATAAAATAGAGGTTACCAGGAACTAGGGGGAGAAAAGAAAGGGAAGTTATTGTTTAATGGGTAGAGAGTTTTTGTTGTGGATTATGAAAAGTTCTGGGTATAGATAGTAGTAATGATTATACAACATTATGAATATATTTAATGTCACTGAGTTGTATACTTATGAGCAGTTAAATGATAAATATTGTTACATATATTTTAGCAATAAAATATATATAAAATATTTTAGCCACAATAAAAAAAATGAACCCTAGGTTTGAATTCTAGCTCTACCACAAACTGAATGAATTTGAACAAATGAATGAATTTTTAGCACCTCTTATAGAAATATTAAGGTAGTTAAGTTCCCTAAGCATTACTTTATTCATCTATAAAATGGATATATTGACAGCACCTGTTCCTCAGTGCATAATTATGAGGTTTAAATGGGCTAGTGAAGAACTTCACAGAATATATAGAATGGAGCAAGTCTTTAATAAAAGTTAGGTATCATTGTAAAGAAATGTAATTTCTTACTCTAAGAAAAAATGAATTTATAATTACAAGTGTCAGAAAATGAATACGGTCTTAGCATGGACCCTGCTATGAAATACTATATAGCAAGGGTTAGTAAAGTTTTTCTATGAAGAGCCAGATGGGAACTATATATTTTAAGTTTTATAGGCCACACAGTCTCTATTTTAACTACTTGGCCCTGCTGTTATAGTATGAAATTAGCCATAGAAAATATATAAACAAATGAGCATGACTGTGTTCCAATAAAACTATTCACAAAAAAACAAACAATGGCTAGATTTGGCTCACAAACTACAGTTTGCTGCCTTAGTGCTAGACATATTGGCTTGCATAAACTACTCACACACATTTAGGTAAATTCAGACATACTTTCGTTTTCTTGTGAATGGATCACTTTGAAAACTACTGAATCTCTACTTCCCTTGAAACAAATGGTTAACTTTGACTAGACACCAATATGTATGGCTCCAGTAAAAAAAGAGGGTAACTGTCTACAGTTTTACTAAAGGATTCCTGTAGGGATTCTCCCTCTAAACCAAGTCTTAAACACTCTATCACTATTCTATGCAGGCACTCTGCACTATACTTTTAAACATGAAATGCTTTGTGGGCCTATCTAATTGAATCACAATCAGAATTCTATGGTATTTCTCAGAAATTCAGCACACCAAAAGTTATTTCACCTGCCATTTCTCACTAAGGAGAAAACAGACAAGCTGTACTGTTCACATTGCTGAGGAAAGATAGTCTCTCTAAGAACCTAGCTCTTCTTTCCTCCACATATCCTTAGCATTTGTCACTATAGTTTGAAATAAAGTTCAAATCCCATTACAATAAATTGAGGACTATCCAGAGTTTGTGTGTGTGTGTTAGTCTGCTCCACTTTAAGCTGTTCAATAGGCAACAATTCAAACTTCTGGAAACAATTCAGCTGGGGGGGGTCATTTGCTTTATTTTTAAAAGGATTAATCACAAGATTTTAATAACACCTTCACAAATATAAGTTCATTATTCAACTGACAAAAATTGGTATTCACTGGTTAACTCTCCAGGGACAGTTCTATTTTTCAATGAAAATGTGATCTTACCTTTAACTGGAACATAATCAACAAAAGAAAAAAGCAAACAAAATATAACCAGAGTCATTGAAATTGAGAACAATCTAACAATAGCCAGAGGGGATGGGGGAGAGGACAGTGGAGAGAAGGGTTTTCATGAACTACTATAAAGGACACATGGACAAAACCAAGGGGGAGGGTGGAAGCAAGGGAGGGAGGTGGGTTTGGAGGGGGTGGGGGAGGGGTGGGGAGAAAATACAGACAACTATAATTGAACAACAATAAAAAATTTAAATAAAAAATATTATTAAAATGTATTTGTAAGTGAGATACATCACATATTGTACCAGAGTAGTGGATTGGCTGGGATTGAGAAGACTCCTGGGAATTCTCATGGGATTTCCTTCAGCAGGCCTTTGCATCTCAGTAAAATCATTTTAATTTCTGGTTAAAGCATTCCTGAAATAGTGTTTAGTTTTAAGTGGTCATGGAACATTTGAAAAGTAGAACTTACAAGTTTACAGAGAAATGCTATTATTCCTATGTGAGGATTTGCTCTTCTTTATTGACAGAACAGTCAATGATTTTTAAAAGAATACTACTGTAAATATGTATCCTGTTTCTCCTATTAGACTATAATATCCCCATAAATGACAATCTTGGCTCCTGTATCTTTTAGGCAATAACAACTTTCTATGAACAGACTATAAGTACTTGATTGTGAAGGATACTCAGTCAAATGGGGAACAGCAACCCCAGCAATTAGGTACTTCTTGATACTAAAATAGAGCCCTAAGTTTTAATATGATCCTTGTGTGGTAAAGAGGACCAAACAAGAGCAAAAGCTTTTGGTTTCAGACCATTGTTGTAATATTTCCTTGTTGTGTGACCTTGGAAAATGTACTTAAGCTCTCTGAATTCCAGATTCTTCATCTGTATAATGAGAATAATATATACCACCTACCTCTCAGGGCATTTATAAAAGGAAGCACTGATCCATCTGGGCCCCAATAAATAGTTATTTTTAGTCAAATGTCTTAGAAATAATTTCAATTGAAAGAGAGAAATAAAACAGAACTTGCAAGTAATCCTGAAAAAGCCTACTAATCAAATTCTTCCATGCTTTCCTTCTTCCCACACCCCAGTATTCAGGTTAATAGAGGTTTCCTTATCACAGTCACAGGGAAGAGTGAAAGTAGCTTAGAAACATCTGGCTTCTCTCAGCTGACTCATGTAAAAAATAGAATACCACTTCCAGAAGCTATTCTAACTCCACCTCTCCTATTTTTCAAACCTCAATTTGCAACCAGTGATAAAATTCACTCATCTCTCTGTGGATTCTTCAGTTATTTCTCTTTTATTCAGGGGAGGCTGAGCCAACTGTATGATTCATACATTAGTTGGGCTCCTGACTTCTTCCCTGATCTGCTCTTGGTTCACTTAGCTTCTAGACAGGGAAACAAGAGGTGTAAACTACAAATAGGAAAACACGGACTGTTGTTCAACAGTTCCAAGTAAAGGTTTATAGTTACAGTCAACCCTCAATAAAATGGAATCTGTTTTGAGGGATTAATTTCTCCTTATTATCCAGGATTCATTAGTGTGATTAGTAAAAAAATGATGACATATCTCCTCCTCCTTTCTAATGTGAGTCTTGAAGTACATAATATTAAGCCATGCATATGACATAAGAGGAAAATATATAACAGAAAACTGAGGGTGAGTGGGGGAGGAGCTGACTTGACTCCTAATAGAACAGAATTATTAAAGGTTTTTCAACAAGAAACTATTGTATACTTCTAAAAGTGATTAAATTGCTTAAAATCTCACTAGCTTCCAGTCTGACACAAAGGTACCATCTCTTCCCAAGCAGTTCATCAAACTATTCTTCTATCTGTCACAGGATACTGAAATTTGACAAATAATAAATTGAGGGAATATTTGATATTGCCAGGAGAGATAGCAGGTAAAATAGCATCTCAAAACTCAACTCTGTCTCAGTATTATCTTGAAGAATATATTTCAAGAGAGCTCTTACTGAAGTTTGATCTCCTCATTGAAACAAGAGTTCTTTATTTAACAAAACCATGCTTTCCAAGACTGATAAAACCTTTTGCCTGAATCTGAAAGGGTAAAAAAGAAAAATACCTAGAAGTGATTATAGGACACACCAAGGTCTACCCTGTGATCTTAAAAGTTTAAGATATGATCCATTTTCTGTTTTACAAGATTCTGTCACTTCATAATCCTATCTCCCTCTGAGTAAGTACTCAGAGAAAATGCTGGGACACCAGGAGGTCCGTCAACCAACCAAGAGAGTAAGACAGGTGTTCTCTCCTCTCCTTCAGGGGAAGACATGAGATTTTAGTGCTCTCTAGTCAGAAGGCAAAGGGAAGAAATACACAGGAGAGGACACCTGAAAGGAGAGCATTAGCCATCGGCCACAGACAAGAGGTTTTTCTGAGTAGGGATCCAAATAAAAAAGATTTGAGACTTAGTAATAAGAACTCAATAAATGGTGTATTTATGTGTAAAAGGGAGTACTTTCTTCTGAAACCAAAGTTTAGATTTGAAGGAGTACAGTTAATAATAGTTAAGAAATAATATCTATCAAGGTTTCGCTGATAAATATCTCTCAGAAAGTCTTATTTTCCCAAGTATGTTGTAGTCATAATAAACCACTACTAAGGACGTTTCCTTCATTAAATAAGAGCTACTTATTAAAACTGTCCCTTACAATGAGCCAAAATCTACTTTCCCTATAACTTTTATATAGCAGTTCTACCTCAGCCCTTCAGCCCCCCCCCCCAAAAAAAAAGAGCAAGCCTAGTCCTGCTTCCTCATGACAATCATTTGATGTTCAAACAGAAAAGACACTTATCTCCATAAGTCTTCTCTCTGAAGGTGAAACAACCTTAATGCTTTCAACCATTTTTGTATAACATGGTTTGCAGAGACTATATATCATTTTGATTTTGCCCCATAAGGATTTTCTTAAAAATTAAAGTTCATATTATTTAAGAGACTCTTATGTTAACAAAGAGTATTTAAATTTCAGGACTTCTGCCCAAGATGGAGGCATAGGCAGATATGATTTGCCTCCTCCCACAAAGGAGAGACAACAACAAATTTAGGAACAAAAACAACCAGAACTGCCAGAAAAATCAAATTGTATGGAAGTCTGACAACCAAGGAGTTAAAGAAGGAACAGTCATCCAGACTCGTAGGAGGGGCAGAGAAGGGCAGCTAGGGTGGAGAGGACTCATGGCAAGGTGACAGCTGGAGGACTAGGGGAGGTGGTGGCTGGTGGACTGGGTGGTCCCACATTTGCATGCAAATAAACCAGAGGAACAACTGGGGAGTGAGACAGACCATGCAACCCAGGGTTCCATCACCAAAAATAAAGCCTCAAAACATCTGACTGAAAAAATCCATGAGGCTTGAGGCATTGGGAGAAACTACCAGCCTCACAGGAGAGTTTGCTGTAGAGAACCAAAGGGTCTTAGAATGTACACAAAACCACCCACCTTGGAATGAGCACCAGAAGGGCCTAATTTACTTGTGAGTAGTAGAAGAAGCCACTGGAAGACTGCAGAGAGCTGAACAAATGGCATTGTTCCTCCTCAGACCCCTCCCCCCACACACACAGCACCACAAGGCAGCAAAGTGGGTTGCCCCATCCTGGAAAATACCTAAGGCTCTGCCCCTTACTACGTAACAGGCATGCTAAGACCAAAAAAAAAAAAAAAATACGGCTCAAATGAAAGAACAGATCAAGCCTCCAGAAAAAATACAACTACATGATAAACAGATAGCCAACCTATCAGATGCACAGTTCAAAACACTGGGAATCAGGAAGCTCACAGACATGATTAAGTATGGTTGCAAATTAGAGGAAAAAAATGAAGGCTACGAAAGGTGAAATAAAGGAAAATGTGCAGGGAATCAACAGTGATGGGAAGGAAAAATCAACGGTTTGGAGCAGAAGGACGAAAGAAATATTTAACCAGAAGAGAATGAAGAATCAAGAATTCAAAAAAATGAGGCTTAGGAACCTGTGGGACAACTTTAAACATTCCAACATCTGAATCATAGGGGTGCCAGAAGGAGAAGAGGAAGAGCAAGAAACTGAAAACTTATTTGAACAAATAATGAAGGAGAACTTCCCCAATCTGCCAAAGGAAATAGACTTCCAGGAAGTCCAGGAAGCTCAGAAAGTCCCAAAGAGGTTGGACCCAAGGAAGTACACACAAAGGCACATCATAATTATATTACCCAAGATGAAAGATAAGGAGAGAATCTCAAAAGCAGTAAGAGAAAAGGACAGAGTTAGCTACAAAGGAGTTCCCATAGACTATAAGATGATTTCCCCAAAGAAACCTTGCAGGCCAGAAGGGCTGGAAAGAAGTATTTGAAGTCATGAAAGGCAAGGACCTCCATCCAAAATTACTCTATCCATCAAAGCTATCGTTTAGAATGGAAGAGAAGATAAAATGCTTCTCAGATAAGGTCAAGTCAAAGGAGTTCATCATCACCAACCTCTTACTATATGAAATGTTAAAGGGACTTATCTAAGAAAAAGAAGTAGATCAAAAATACTAACAGTAAAATGACAACAAACTCAAAACTGTCAACGACCAAACCTAAAACAAGCAAAAATAAAAGTGAACTAAGCAAACAACTAGAACAGGAACAGATTTCACAGAAAGAGATCACATGGAGGGTTATCACTAGGGAAGGGGATGGAGGAGAATGGAGGAAAGATACAGGGAGTAAGGAGCATAAATGGTAGGTACAAAATAGGCAGAGAGAAGTTAAGAATAGTATGGGAAATGGAGAAGCCAAAGAACTTATATGTATGACCCATGAACCTGAACTAAGGGAGGGAATGATGGTGGGGGGTGGTACAAGGCACAGAGGAATAAAGGAGAGAAAACAAATGGACAACTGTAATAGCATAATCAATAAAATATATTTTAAAAAAGAGTATTTAAATTTAAAAAAGAACACTAAGATATCTTGGTTTCTGCCTCGTCTTATTAATCCTATTACTTGTAACTCTCTTCTACTATGTAGTGGCAGAATACTGTTTGAAAATTACAGGGTTGGTTATTAAAGAGTAAATAAAATATTGAAACAATAAAAACTACTGAAATGTTGAAACAAAAACTTCAGTCTTAGGACAATAGCTTTCTGACATCACCTAACCTTCTCTCACAAGTCAGTGCTCTAAATTTCCATTATTAAAGATCAGTTGGTTTTGAAACTTATAAATGGTAACAGGGAGAAAAGGAACTATTTAAAAAATCCAAGACAACCTTTTTATCAAACAGAAGCAATATAGTGCAGCTGTCAAGAGTATAGCCTGAGCTCAAATCCCAGTTCTACAACTTACCTTTTTTTTTAGGCTTGAGTAGGTTACTTAACTCACCTGTGCCTTATTTCTTGGATAAGAGGATAATATCTATTTCGTAGGTTGTTTTGAAGATTAAATGAAATAATATTCAGCACTGACAATAATAAGTGTCACAAAGTAATTACTATGTGTTTGCTATTATCATAATCTCAACACAATTTTACCAAAAAGCTAAATGTATGCATAAAAGATATAAAATTGGCCCTGCTCTATTTAAATGAAATATGCTATTGTCTTAACTATACCTCAACCTACCCCATGCCTTATTCCATTCAGGGACAGAGCAGTACAACTTAAAATCCACATTTATGATATAACCTTAAGGAACAGTGTCCTCGGAAACTCCAAGTGAGCCCTGGCTAGTGTGGCTCAGTGGATTGAGTGCCAACCTGCAAACCAAAGGATCACTGGTTGGATTCCCAGTTGGGGCACATGCCTGAGTTGCGGGTCAGATCCCCAGTGGGGGCCGTGTGAGAGGTAACCACACATTGATGTATTTTTCCCTCTCTTTCTCATTCCCTTCCCTTCTGTCTAAAAATAAATAAGTAAAATATTTGAAAAAAGAAACTACAAGTGAAATGAAATTATCTACTACTAATATCCCAGCATGAGTTATTTAATCTTGGAAGGATCAGTCACCTTGGAAGTTACAGAGCAGGGCCCTCTCTAAGAAGATACAGAACAAGGAGTTTGACTGTTTACTTGTTTCTTTTTGTGTTTGTTTGTTTTAAATAAAGGAGAAAGAATACACAGAGCACGCCAACTCGCCAGACAGAACAGGTCTAGAAAGAAGCACTGTGGGGAAATAATGCTGCAGTGCACAAAGATGATAGCTAATGGTAATATTACGCTAAGTGAAATAAGCCAGTTGGTCAAAGACAAACACCATATAATCTCACCTATAAGGGGACGTTAATGAACCAAACAAAACAAAGGAGCAAAATAGAACCAGAAACATAGAAACATGGAACAGACTGACAGTGATCAGAGGGGAGAGGGGAAGAGGATAATGGTGGAAAGAAGGGGAAGGGACCAGTCAAAGAACATGTATGAATGACCCACTGATATGGACAATGGTGTGGGGATTGATTGACTGTGGGAACCAGGGGATGGAATGGGCTGGGCAGAGGAGGGCAAAGGGGGAAAAATTTGGACAGCTATACTAGAATAACAATAAAAAAAGAAAATAATTAATGGTCATTGAGGGTTTACAATGTGTTAAGCAAAAATACTTTATATATATTAACTTGTCAATTCTCACAACAAATTTATGAGTTTGTCAACAACAAAAAATGTTTACACTGTAATAGAAAATAAAAAGCAAGGATATCAAAAATAGCAGTGGAGTAGGTAGGTATTATACTCTCCCTTTCCCAGGACCAAATGAAAATTACAACTAAAGTACAGAAAAATCACCCTGAATAACCAACTGAAGACTAGCTAAACAGAAGTCTGATAACCAAGGATTTACAAAAGAAGCCACATATAAGGGAGGAGACGCAAAAAGAATTGGCCCTGCTCCCATAGACTGCTGCTGAGATTCTGGAGGGATATCTCAGCTAC
The DNA here is from genome assembly GCA_004027475.1 of Anoura caudifer. Taxonomy (NCBI): domain Eukaryota; kingdom Metazoa; phylum Chordata; class Mammalia; order Chiroptera; family Phyllostomidae; genus Anoura; species Anoura caudifer. The sequence continues at coordinate 101,324 of PVKU01006126.1, forward strand.
AAAGATTCCCCCTGAGAAGTGTGGGGTCTCAACCCCAAGCCAGGCACCCCCAACCCAGAGCATCAGAGCCTGGAAGAGATGCTCACACTACACCTGGATGTGAAAATCAACAGGGATTCTGGCCACCAGGGAGAGACAGGGGTCCGGGGTCCGCTAGGGACAAAAGTGCCTTTTAAAGGACCAACACACAAGATCTTGTCAGCAGCCACTCATCCTGTGCTCCGGTAGAGGAGGGGCAGAGCAGGTTAGAGTCCTGAGAGGACAGAATGGGGTATGTGGCTCTAGAGAGAGCTGAAGGGACAGCCACCAGAATCCTTGCATTGAGTCCCTCTCCCACATCACAGACACCATCATTCTAGTGGACGTACTCCCCGTTACCATGTGGCATCAGCCTGGAGGAATGCAACAGTCCAGCCCTGCAGAACTTGCACCCTGTTGAGGAATCAGCTGCCTGGGCCAGGGTGTAGAAATCTGGACAGACTCGGAGAGTGTCTGACTGACTTTTGTGGCTTTGGGGCAGATACCATTCCCCCCACATTCTTGAGAACTTGACATTTGCCTCACCCTCACAGGAAATCCATTACTCCCACACTCTGGGCTCTCAGCAGCCACATATTCCTGACACTTGGAGGCTCCACTCTGCTAAGGTCTAGGCAAAATCAAGGACAGACACACTTGTGTGGCTCTGAGGCAGGAACTACTCCACCAGCCTTCTCCTAAGCCTGACTGGCACAGCAAGTAGCAGCTAGACTTGGTATACCCTGGGACATTTGCTGAAGGACCTCAGATCCAGGACCTCACGGGAGATCTACTAACCCCACCCTCCCAATTACCAGATGCCCTGACCTGCCCTGCTGAAATCAGTCTCTGGGTAGAATCTGGGACAGACTGAGTTGCATGGCTCTAGGGCAAGTGACATTTTACTCTTGCGCACTCAAGCAGTGCAGAGTCCTCCATTCACACCATCAAACCTTACTCTATTTGGGCCTGATAAACTGCTGGCCTCACCCTGAAAATTCCCTGAGACTCTGCCCCACCCCCACAAAGGTGTGGAAGCACCCAGCAAGTGGCAGCTAGACTTGGTATACCCTGAGACATTTGCTGAAGGACCTCAGACCCAGAACAGGCACCAAGTTTGAACCTGTACCTATCTAGTGGACACCACTTGCCCCAACCTGGTGACTCACTGAGAATCTACCTCATGCAACTCAAGTACTGCCAGATGCTAATTCAGTGACTGAGCTAAACAGACAGCTGGCAGGTGGAAGCAAGCAGAGGTGAATCTTGAGGTACCCTAGGACTTTTGCTGACTTGCCCCTGAGACTGGTGTTGTTAAAAGCCAGCCTTGGTTCACAGCTTCATCCTTCCTCACACAGTCAGGCCCAGAAGAGGCCGCCACAAACTGTGAATTGCTCTCTAGCTCCAAACAGGTTGCCTTGGGCCATTCACAGGCAATGTCTGACATTGGCCTGCAACAGAGTCCCTCCAAAGAGGCCCCAAACCAACATACCCAGTGACAAGCTTCAGACAACATGAGAACAGAACTCAATTAGTTTTAAAGTGGTATATCCAAAGGATGATCTTGGCAGTCACCAGATACTGTTGACACCAATTCCTTTTCATGTGGCCAGCGCCTACATAGCAGCTTGTACACTGTGGTTGGGGTTGGTTATCACAGTCAGCCAGCCTGATGGTCGACCCCACACACAAACAGGTGAAAAGCAATCAAGAATCAGTAACAACAGGAGATGCCACATAACACATGCAAGGGACATTCCTAAAGCACCCAGCTCTAACAATCAAAGAGACCACACCACTGGATCCCACAGGATACATATTATATAAGGCCACCCTACCAAGACTGGGAGTCATAGCAGTTCTATTTAATACATAGAAATAGACAAAAAGAAGAAGCCAAATGGGGAGACAAAGAATCATTTCCTAGATGAAGGAAGAGAAATATCCAGAAAAAGAACTAAATGAAAAGGAGACAAACAATTTATCAGATACAGAATCCAAAAAATGGTTATAAAGAAGCTTAAGAAACTTAGTGAGAACCACAAGAGCATGAAAAAGAAGATAGAAATAATAATTAAGAACTAATCAGAAATGAAGAATACAATATCTGAAATGAAGAATACACTGTAAGAGCCCTGGCTGGTGTGGCTCAGGAGATTGAATGCCAGCCTGCAAACCAAAGGGTCATCAGTTCAATTCCCAGACAAGGCACATGCCTGGGTTGTGGGCCAGGTCCTTAGTTGGGGGGGGGGGTCATGTGATAGACAACTACAAATCGATGTTTCTCTAACTTTCTTTCCCCTTCCTTTCTCTCTCTAAAAATAAATAAATAAAATATATTTTTTAAAAAAGAATACACTGCAAGAAATAAACAGTAGTGCTTCCAGCCAAGATGGAGGCATAGGTAGATATGCTTTGCTTCCTTGTACAACCAAAAGAATGATAGCAACCAATTTAAAAAAAAAAAAAAAAACAGAACTGCCAGAAAATCGAACTGTATAGAAGTCCAACAACCAAGGAGTAATAAAAAACATTCATCTATACTTGTAGAAGAGGGGGGAAGGAAGCCGGGGCAGTGGGGATGTATGGCAAGGCAGCAGCTGGCAGAAGGGCAGGTGAGGTGGTGGCTGGCAGACTAGACAGTGGCACATTCGTGTTTGGATAAGCTGGGAGGAACAACTGGAGAGCAAGATAGTCTGTGAAACCCAGGGTTCCAGCACAGGAAACTAATGCCTCAAAACCACTGGCTATAAAATTCTGTGGGGCTTACAGTGGTGAAAGAAATTCCCAGTTTCACAGGAGAGTCTGTTGGAGGGGCACACAGTATCCTGGAACATACACAAGCCCACCAACCTGGGAATCAACACCTGAAAGGGTACAATCCACTTGTGAGAAGTAACGGAAGTGACTGAGAACAGAGCAAGAGCCAAGAAAGTAGCATTGTTCCCTGTACAATCCCTTCCCACATACAGCGCCACAACGCAGGAAAGTTGGTTGCCCAGCCCAGGCAAATACCTAACGTTCCACCCCTTACCATGAAATAGGTGTGCCAAGACAAAGAAATATGGCCCAAATAAAAGAACAGATCAAAGCTCCAGGAAAAGAACTAAGTGACAAGGAGATAGCCATCCTATCAGATGCAGAGTTCAAAACACTGGTAATCAGTATGCTTACAGAAATGATTGCATTCAGTTGAAAAATACAGGAAGAAGTGAAGGCTATGCAAAGTGAAATAAAGCAAAATACACAGGGAACCAACAGTGAAGGGAAGAAAACTGGGACTCAAATCAAAGATTTGGATGGGAAGGAAGAAATAAACATTCAACTGGAACAGAATGAATAAACAATAATTCAAAAAAAAATGAGGAGAGGCTTAGAAACTCTTACAACAACTTTAACTGTCCCAACATCTGAATCATAGTGTACAAGAAGAAAAGAAGAAGAAAGATGAAGAAGGAGGAGGAGGAGGAAGGAGGAAGAAGAAGAAGAGGAAGAAAGGAGGAGGAGGAGGAGAAAAAGCAAGAAATTGAAAAATTATTTGAAAAAATAATGAAGGAGAACTTCCCCAGTCTGGTGAAGGAACTGGACATGTAAGTCCAGGAAGCTCAGAGAGTCCCAAAGAAGCTGGATCCAAGAAGAAACACACCAAGATACATCATAATTAAATTACTGAAGATGAAAGATACGGAGAGAATCTTAAAAGCAGCAAGAGAAAAGGACAGAGTCACCTACAAAGGAGTCCCCATAGACTATCAGATGATTTCTCAAAATAAACCTTACAGGCATGAAGGGGCTAGAAAGAAGTATTCCAAGTCATGAAAGGCAAGGACCTCTATCCAAGATTACTCTATCCAGTGAAGTTACCATTTAGAATGGAAGAGCAAATAAAGTTCTTCCCAGATAAGGCCAAGTTAAAGTTCATTATCACCAAGCCATTATTATATGAAATGTTAAAGGGACTTATCTAAGGAAAAGAAGATTACCCTGGCTGGGGTGCCTGAAGGGATTGAGTGCCAGCCTTTGAACCAAAGGGTTCCTGGTTTGATTCCCAGTCAGGGCACATGCCTGGGTTGTGAGCCAGGTCCCCAGTAGGAGGTGTGCAAGAGGCAACCACACATTGATGTTTCTCTCCCTCTCTCCCTCCATTCCCCTCTCTCTAAAAATAAATAAATAAAATCTTTTTTAAAAAAGAAAAAGAAGAAGATCAAAACTATGAAGAGTAAAATGACAACAAACTCACAACTATCAACACTGAACCTAAAAAACAAAACAAAACAAAACAAAACAAAACTAAGCAAACAACAAAAACAAGAACAGAATCACAGAAATGGAGATCACATGGAGGGTTATCAGCAGGAAGAGGGAGGGGGAGAATGGTGGAAAAAGTTAAAGGGAGTAAAAAGCATCATTGGTAGGTACAAACTAGACTTGGGGAGGTTAAGAATAGTATAGGAAATGGAGAAGCCAAAGAACTTAGGAGCCATGGACATGAACTAAGGAGTAGGGGGAATGCTGGAGGGAGGGTGTTGCAGGGTGGAGGGTGACATAGGGGAAAAATGGGACAACTGTAATAGCATAATCAATAAAATGTACTAAAAAAAGAAACATGTGTCCCAATGTTCATTGCAGAAGTGTTCCCCTTAAGACCAGGAATAAGTCAGGAATGTCTACTTTCACCACTCTTATTCAACATAGTACTGGAAGTCCTAGCCACAGCAATCAGACAAGAAGAAATAAAAGGCATCCAATTTAGAATGGAACAAGTAAAACTGTCATTATTTGAAGATGACATAATATATAATACATAATGATATTGTATAAAGAACTGTAATGATTCCACCAAAAAGTACTAAAAGTTATAAATTCAGTAATGTGGCAGGATACAAATAAAATCCAGAAATCAATTGCATTTTTATACAATAAAATTGAACCATCAAAAATAGAAACTAAGAAAATAATCCCATTCACAATTGTTTCAAAAAGAATAAAATACCTAGGAATAAATTTAAACAAGAAAGTAAAAGAACTATACTCAGAAAACTGTAAGACACTGAAGAAAGAAATGGAAGAGGATATAATTAACTGGAAGCATAATCATGTTCATGGGTAGGAAGAATTAACATCAGTAAAATGTTCACACTACCCAAAACAATCTATAAATTCAATGCAATTCCTTTCAAGATATCTATCAAGATACAATTCTTGTCTAGAAGAAATAGTCCAAAAATGTATATGGAACCACAAAAGACCCTGAATAGCCATAGCAATCTTGAGAAAGAAGACCAATGTTGGAGGAATCACGCTATCTGATATCAAACTATACTACAAGGCCTTGGTAATCAAAACAGCATGTTACTGCCACAAAAACAGACATATAAATCAATAAAACAGAGAACCTAGAAATAAACCCATACCTATATGGTCAATTAATATTGACAAAGGAGACAAGAACATACAATGGGGTAAAGCTAGCCGATTCAATAAATGGTGTCAGGAAAATATGACAGACACATGCAAAAAAAAGGAAGCTAGACCACCTTCCTACACCATACACAAGAATAAACTTGAAATGGATTAAAAACTTAAATTTTAAACTCAAAAGCATAAAAATCCTAGAAGAAAATATGGGCCATTAAATCTCTAACATTTCTCATAACAATATTTTTTCTGATAGATTTCCTTGGTCAAGGGAAACAAAAGAGAAAATAAACAAATGGGACAACATCAAACTAAAAAGTTTGTACACAGCAAATGAAAATATCAACAAAATGAAAAGATAACCCACTGAATGGGAGAATATATCTACCAATCATATGTATGATAACAGGTTAATATCCAACTCAATACCAAAAAAACAAACAACCCATTAAAAATGGGTAAAACTCCTGAATAGACACTTCTCCAAAGAGGACATACAGATGGCCAATAGACATGAAAAGATACTCAATATCACTAGTCATCAAAGAAATGCAAATTAAAATCTCACATCTGTCAGAATGACTATCACCAATAAATCAACAAATGTTGGAGAGGATGTGGAGAAAAGGGAACCCTCATGCCTGTTGGTGGGAATGTGGATTGGTGCAGCTACTGTGGAAAACAGTATGGAGTTTCCTGAAAAAATTAAAAATGGAACTGCCTTATGACCCAGCAATTCTACCTCTGGGAATCTGAAAAACAAAACAAAACAAAATAAAACATTAATTTGAAAGAATATATGCACCCTGTTCATAGTAGTGTTATTTATAATAAGCAAGATTTCAAAGCAGCCTAAGTGTCTATCAGTAGATGAGTGGATAAAAAAGCTATGGTACATTTACACAATGGAGTGTTGTTCAATCATAAAAAAAGAAAGAAATATTACCCTTTGTAACAGCAGTGGATAGACCTGGAAAGTATTATGCTAAGTGAAGTAAGTAAGTCAGAGAAAGACAAATACCATGTGATTTATTTTATATGTGGGATCTAATGAACAAAATAAGCTAACATACAAAATATAAACAGATTCATAGATACAGAGAACAGACTGACAGCTGTCAGAGGAGAGGGGATTTGGGGTCTGGGTGAAAAAGTGAAGGGATTAAGAAAAAAACCTCACAGACACAGACAATAGTATGGCGATTACCAGAGGGAAAGTGGGGTGGGGACAAATAGAAGAAAATAAAGGGGGAATAAATGGTGATGGAAGGAGGCTTGACTGTGTGGTGAACACACAATATAATATGCAGATGATGTATTATAGAGGTGTACATGTGAAACATAATTTTATTAACCAATGCTACTCCAATTTAAAAAAAAAAACTGAATAGTACCACCATCATATTGTTATATGGTATAGCAGTTATTTCAGTAAGATTCAACTTGTGTACATAAGTCATATGATAATACTGATGATCCAATTTATTGAGAGATTTAGATAAAGCCTCCTCAGAAGTAATGCCAATGGAAAATAAATTGCTTAAAGAATGTTATTTACTAGACTACCAACTGGTTTCAATTTTAAATAGCTCCACACAAATTTATCACAGGGTACAAATAATAGTACATCAAGGGAGAGGTAAGTATCAAATTAGTACAAAAACATGAAAACATGCAATTTCTTTAGGAGATGGATTATTTGTTTCCTTAAGTCTATCTCCACATTGACTCTTCCAAATATTAGGCATAGTTATGCAGATACTATTGCTATATTAGACATATAAATGCTATGTTAAATGCTTATTCCTAGAATAATACAATCATTTTGCTTTAAGAGATCTATGACAAAAGACAAGGGGGTGGACTACTGTATAGGAACAGGTTAACTTAGCTGGCATGTATTGTTCAAACCCTGTATATCCCCAAGAAAGGCCTGTCTTCAGGATTGGCCCTTGGCTAACAAATGCGATTTATAGTGAGCACTTGCTTTTGTATGCCTGAGGCCTTGGGCCATGTGGTACCAGTTTGATCAGATAATTTATGCTACTAAGTGCTATTTGTGATAAATTTGTATTCTTCTCTGAGGGGCCAGAATCTAAGTAGCTATAGTCAGTCATGTAGGCACTACATGCCTTTATGAGTGACCCCTCCAATAAAAATCTTAGACACAAAGGCTTTCTTGGTTGAGTTTTCCTGGTTGGCAACACTTTGCATGTATTGCCAAACATCATTGGTGAGAGAATTATACATGCCCATGCTATACTACTGGGACAGGACAACTGGAAGCTTGCCCTGTTTTTTGTTTTTTTGTTTTTCCTGGATATTGCCCATACACTTGTTCCCTTGGATGATTTTTTAATTATATTTTATTGATTATGCTATTACAGTTGTCCCATTTTCCCCCTTCATTCCCCTCCACCCTGCACACCCCCTCCCACCCACATTTCCCCCTTTACTTCATGTCCATGGGTCATAAGTTCTTTAGCTTCTACATTTCCCACACTATTCTTGCCCTCCCGCTGTCTATTTTCTACCCACCGTCTGTGCTGCTTGTTCTACATACCTTGTCCCCCTCTCTCCTCCTCCCACTCCCCTATTGCTAACCCTCCATGTGATCTCCATTTCTGTGTTTCTGCTCCTGTTGTACTGGTTTGCTTAGTTGGCTTTTGTTTTAGGTCTGGTTGTTAATACCTGTGAGTTTGCTGTCTTTTTACTGTTCATATTTTTTATCTTCTTTTTCTTAGATAAGTCCCTTTAACATTTCATATAATAAGGGTTTGGTGATAATGAACTCCTTTAACTTGACCTTATCTGAGAAGCACTTTATCTTCCCTTCCATTCTAAATGACAGCTTTGCTGGATAGAGCAATCTTGGATGTAGGTCTTTGACTTTCATGACTTGGAATACTTCTTTCCAGCCCCTTCTTGCCTGGAAGGTCTCTTTTGAGAAATCAGCTGACAGTCTGATGGGAACTCCTTTGTAGGTGACTGTCCCCTTATCCCTTGCTGCTTCTAGAATT
>PVKU01006127.1:0-109738 GCA_004027475.1 Anoura caudifer
CCCCCCCCCAGGCCCCCAAGCCCCCACCCCGCCTTCAATGAGGCCCAGGGGCCTGCCCTAATCTGCTGCATGCTTGCCATATGGGGGCTGTGTTGCCCTGGGAAACACTAACAGGCAGAACGGAGCTTAATAGAGTCCATACTCATTGTAATGCAGTGAGATAGCTCAGGGCACCACTGCCCCTTCGGTGGTTTCGTTCTTGTTTCCCTCTTCCTTTCTGTTTTTCCTCCCTCTTTCTCTCTTTCTTCCTTTCAAAAGGACCAGGTATGCAGAGAGCAGTAACCTGGAGAGGCCTGGGCTAGCAGAAAGGTAGAATCTGGGGGTTAGGAGTGAGGAAGGTGATGGTGGTGTTGGGCTGGGGTTCAGGCTGGTGGGGAGAGGTGAGAAGTCAGAGCTCCTAGGAGAGCACAGTGGTGTGCTCACTGGCTCAGGGGAGGGAGTGTGTGGCTCTATGTGTATGCAGGTGTGCCCAGCCTCAAGTCTGTGCGTCCGTGGAAAAGAGTGTGGCAGGTGGGCATGGGCCATCCGGGAGCACAGAAACCTTCATATTTATTCAGCCACCTGTGCCGAGCTATCCCAGCGCCATTCCATCCCTAATCCCAGTCAACGTAAGGTCACAAAAGCCAGTGACATCTTCCTCCCCAGGTGTCAGGCCAGTGGCCAGTTCCCAGCTCTTCAGTTGCCCTGGGAAGTCACAGGTCAATGAAATGAAACCAACTTTAGACATAAATTCCTGAAAGGGCAGAAGACCCACCAGCCTGTGAGGTTGGGGCCCTTTGTCTCCCCTGGCTGACGGGGAGCTGAGGAGGACGTAACAGCTGTGTCTGCCATAGCCGAGCCACGGGCACACGGGGCCTCTGCATGGAGAGTGGGCCGCCTGGCAGATGAGGCTTTGTCATGAGTGGATCTGCCAGAAGTGGAACCTGGGGCTCCCTGAGGTCAGAGGTATGCTTTCTCCAGGGCCAGAAGGGAAAGAGGGCAGAAAATGTGCGAAGGGTGCGGGGCACATTTCTCCCAACTTCTCAGAAAAAGTAAAACTGGTAACTGAGACACTAAAGAATTCCTCAAAGAATAAAGAATCAGGTTCCTAAGTTGTGAAACAAAGAAGCTATTCATTCTGTGACTGTAAACACCCCAAACTTAAAATCAAGGTAGAAATAAAAGCTATAAAAACTTGCCTAAATTCTTCCAGTTGAAGTACCTGTAGTAGCCTGGGTGTACTCCACACACACGGTGTCTAGTACATAGGCCAAGCCCAATAAATGGTTTCTGAATGAACACATCATATACATGCTCCTATAGTTTTACTACTGCTGGCCAAGGCTTGAAACTCTACCCAACTGATAAGTACCATCAGGGTTCAAATGGGTGGCAACGGCTTTAGCAGCAGGATGATGCCCTGCCTTTGCGACACCAGTACCCGTCACAGAGGCCTTCTGTTATTTGCCGTGTCCTATGCCAAAGCCAGGCAGGCTAAGATGGATGAAACTGCTCACTCCAAGGCAGAGCTGGTCCTTGTTGTGGTTTGGTTTTTCGCCTTCCAAACATGATGTTCTACTTTCCTTGCTTTTTACCTCACGGGGAAGCATCATAAATCTGTGGTTCCCTATGCTCAACCCAGGGGGAACCAACTGTAGAAGAGTATATGAAAGTTCTTATAATTTCTTTGCTTCTATTTTTTATCTGGATTCTTAAGGCCCTATATCCAAACAAGCCTGCGGGAGGTGGTACAACGGATTTTCAAGGGCCAGGCACAATTCCAACTCCTGGCTCTAAAATGTAAACAGTATTTTGTTATCTGGAACACCACCCAGAAACCCGCCTCAGCACCCTGCTCACTTATTGGGTTGGCCAAAACGTTCATTAGGTTTTCTCCGAACGATGTCTCTATAGAAGCACTTAGTTGTCTCTAACTTTGTTCGAAACAATTTTGCTAGAACATATTGTGACAGCTGTCATATCGGCCTGCATTTTAAAAAAAATCTTACCAAAACTGGTGAATTTTTGTGCAGCCATTTTAATATCAAAGATGGGAGGAGATACACAACATTTTTGGAGTACTATGCTTTACTATTTCAAGAAAGGTAAAAATGCAACTGAAATGCAAAAAGATTTGTGCAATGTACCAAGAAGGTGTCAAAAGTGGTTCGTGAAGTTTCCTGGTACTATTGACATTTTGGCCAAATAATTCTTTGCTGTAGGGCTGTCTCATGCATTGGAAGATGTTTAGCAGCAACCCTGGCCTCTACCCACTAGAAGCCAATAAGAGGAGATAGTCAACATACTCAAAATATCCAAGTCAATAAAGTTTCTGGTGAAAATGAAAAATGTGTCTATTTTATGGAAAAAACTAAACAGACTTTTTTGGCCAACGCAATACATCCATTAGGGACCCATCAAACCAATAATGCCTCTTCCCTGAGAACTCCAAACCAGAGCCGATGAAGGTAGACAACTGGGCAGGGTCTCACAGGACTGAGAGCACTTACCCTCCCTGAAGAAACCTTCCCCTTCAACTTCTATTTTTCTAGGTAGCCCTATTCCCATCTGTTGTGACCCCAGCATACTGAGTGTGTTAGGAGTGCCCCACAAAGGAGTGGTGGGGACACCCACCGTGAGCCAGTCCTGGAGCGGAGCAGCCGAGCGCTCCCCAGCCTTCCCTGAAGCAAGCACTTTGGTCGGAAATCGTAGCACGGAAGTGCGTGATGTGCTGAGAGCCAGAATGGCCAGCTCTTCAAGAGGCAGGGACAGCTACTCTGGTCTAGACTCTGTGCTTGCCATTCATTTCACTGCTCAGAGAATACCCCCTCACGACCTGTTTATAAAAACACACACTTGAACTCATCTACTCTCGTCTTCCCTAAAACTATGTTGATATTCACCTCCCAATCAGCTGCCGAGACTTGGAGACTTGGATTCAACCGTGTTTCCTGGCTCTCCTCAATTCCCCACCCCAGGATTGGGTCAGTCCTGGGGACGCTGACTCTGGCATCAGTACCCAGAGAAACACAAGGCAAGCTGCCTGTATCATCTAAAAATCTATAGTAGCCACAATGAAAACACAAGTGAAAATAATTTTAATAATACCTTTTCACACAATACATCTAAAATATTATCATTACAACACAAAAAAACAAAAACTGTTAATGAGGTATCTTGTATTTTGTTTTATACTAAGTCTTCTAAATGTGGTGTTTATTTTATATTTACTACACACCCCAGTTCAGACGAGCCACATTTCAGGGGCTCAACAGCCAGTGTTGGTGGCTACTGTGCTGGGCAGCGCTGGTCCGGTGCCCTCAAACTGGCTCCCTGACTCTGCTTGCCCCATCTGGTCAGCCTCCACATCACTGCCTGCCTTCTCGATATGATATCAAGCTCAACAGCAGTGAAGACCAAAAATGGGCAATTCCATTCATTGAGCAAGCATCTTCCACAGGGCATCATCCACAATTTTTCTCATATGATACAATTCTCACAATGACCTTGTCAGGTAGGCTCATGAGCAATTCATTTTATAAATGAGGAAATTAAAGCTCGGAGTGACTACATATTTTGTCTAAGGTCACACAGATGGTAAATCAAAGTCAGGATTTGAACCGGGTGCACTTGACTTTAAACCCCTTGCCTTTTCATTCTACCATACGACCTGAAGTAAATTATGACATAATAATTGAACCATTAAGCAGCCATTAAAAATGATAATTATAAAGATCAAGTAGCAACATGAAAAGTGTTTAAAAGATGTTAAGGAAAAAACCCATAGATCCCATTTTGTGAGAAGCCCGTAAGCTGCTGAGTGAGACCTGGTAAGAATATGAAACAAATAAAAAGCAGCTGATTTGAAAATGTGAAAGAACTATGAGTAATTCTTCCCCCTTTTGAGGTCAGTCAAAAACAAGCAAGCAAACCAGCTCACAGACCCACCTTCGATTACTCCTCGACTGAGTATGATTAAATAAAGTTCCAACTCCTTCCAGGCCCTTCGTAATTGGGCTGGAGTCCACCTTCCCATGTCTTCCTCCCACAAGCCCTAAAATCTGAGCAAGCAGCATTTTCCCACCTTCCTTCCTTCCACCAGAACCACCGTCTTCTCTTTTCCTTCCATCAGGGGAACTCTGATGCTCCGGGGACTGTTCCTCACCCCAGGTTCCACAGCACTTTGCATACCTATGCCAACATTTCTGTGACTTATGGATTTGATGTTGTGTCTGTCTGTAAAATGCCTCTTATCTCTCCCCTCTTACCCCTGAGCTTCCTGAATATAAGCTTCCTGAAGGCCAGGAGGTGCCAACTCTAGCAACGAGAAAAGCCTTGGCACATCGTGTAAGCTCTGTCAACATCGGATGAATTGAAGGGTCTGTTCATGTTAGAAATTTGGGCTGGTGAGGGAATGTTAATCTGACGCATGGACATATGGGAGGGACACAGAGAGATACACTGTTATCAGTGGTGGGACCAGGAAGTGATGTTCTGGAAGGATATGACTATGACCGTGGCCTTTATTTTTCAAAACTAAAAGGCCCCTCGTTGAGTATAGGCAGCCCTGGAGGGAAGGACCAAAGTCAGGGCCCCTGCCGATGCTCCTATGGTATGACATTTCATCACTCAAGGACCTTCTTTGCTTTCCTTCTTATGTCTTCTCCCAAAACAAGCATGCAACTAAGCCTGAGACTGCAGCCACCAGGGTGCAGGCAGTCCACTCTAGTTCTGTCCTGTACCAGGATTAAGGATTAGGTGTCACCTGGCCAGCATGGGGCTGAGCTTGAGATCAGGGTGGAAGGAGGCAGGCGGTGAGTAGTGGGAGACGAGAAATGAGGAAGCTGTCGAGTAAGAAGGGAAGGATGGGTGTAGGCCTGTGGAGAGAGCGGGGGAGGGTAGGAGGGATGAGAGCAGAGGTGTCAAAATGGCAACTAAATAAGCGAGCTCCTCCTGTGTTGCAAGCCCAGTGCTGAGGGCTTCATACACATTGTCACTTGTCATCTTTGTGACCCAGGGAGTGTTACTGTCAGCACTTTACAGACGGGGAAAGAGCTTATCGAAACCCTTCTTGATGCTTCACCACATAAGGATTGGAGGGCGAAGTTCAATTTTTGTTAAAGACGTAGTTTCGTACTAAGTGACAACGTTGGAACTCAGCAGGATCGGGTACTAAAACCCCCAAGCCTAGGGTTTGCGTGTGAGCTCTGCCACGTGCACCTTAGGTAGGCGGCAGCTGCAGGCGAGTTACTGAAGCTGAGCCTGGGTTTACTCTGTAAAACAAGAATGATAGCACCTGTTTTGCAGAGCCCCTTAAATGAGTAAAGATTACACGTAGCAATCATGCAATACTTGGGGAAACAGGTGTCACGGAACTTTACTAACAGCCATTCACCTGAGGTCTAACCTCATACCGGGGCATTGCCACCTGGTGGGCTTTTACATTAATGTCCCTTGAGACTGAGAGACATGTTGCATTTTAACAACTCCAGACACATTGGATATCATCTCTCTGGCTCACTGTTCCTTAAAAATTGTAGACGTTAAGCAATGGCCTCGTTTTGTTGCCCTTGCATCAAAAGTTTAAGAAATATTCTTTGTCGGAAAAAAAAGCAGTAACACCTACATCTTACACAGTGCTTCTTACAAAAGCTCACAACAGCCCCGTGGGACAGGACTCGGTGTCCAGTCTCTCCACTTCCACCCAACACTGCTCAACATTTGTATCACTGAAGCCGAAAACGTTTCTCTCCCTCCCACCATCTCCCACCCCACTGATGCCCTCTTCACACTCTCCTGATAGGATAATAATAATAATAATAATAATAATAATAATAATTGCTCCTTAGTGCCTCTACTTGTTCAGAGAGAAAGCGGAAAGATCCCCCTCAAACTGTAGGTCATTTGGGACAAGAAGCTACAAAGTTTTCTAGGAAGGAAAACATACCCCTACCCCTTCTGTGACCCTCACTGCCAGTCCCAGAGAACAATTCACCTCCAACATCATCAGTGAACACACAAAGCCACAACAAACCCTCCGGCTCTTTTCCACTTATTTGTTTCTAGTTACAGCCATGGCCAGGGCTACAACCATAGAAGTAAGTAATGAAGTGATGCAGTAACATGGTGACCACAGAGGAAACAGGAGCATCTACTTCCAAGCATTCTGGTGCTCACAGTTAACAAAAGATCCAATGTAAAAGGAATCGATTAGAGCTTGGCTAGGCAGCAGATAAGGGATAGAAACAAACCTGACCCGGATCTGCACGACACTTAAGGCAGATCTCAACAGCCTAAGGTCCTGTCTCTCGGGGCCAGGGAAAAACGACCCCATCTGACAAGCGATCTGTGTGTGAACACAAACCTTACTGTCATAAGCAGGCTCAGGGGAAGGGGGCTGGGACACTGACCACCTGACAGCGCCCACTGAAAGCAACAAGAAGAATCAGATGTATCATCCCAGGTAGCAAGGATCTCTGCCTGCAACGCACACACGACCAAAGAAAAGGCATTTCTGCCGGGCCATCCAGAAACAAGACAGGCGCCATGTACTGTGCAGAGGGGATATGGAGAAAAACGAGGCACAGTCTCCTGTCCTTGGAGAACTTGGAATCTAGTCAACGTTTAGCTTTGACATCTTTTTATCACACCGAAATTAAAATGCAGCATGGCCTCAAGAACAGATCAGAGTCAAAGATAACTGCAGATTTTACCAAGTACAGGCAAGAAACCAGACCACTAGCAAAGGCATCAGAGAATGACAAAAGAAATGTGTCACACACTTGAGCACACTCACATGTGCACACTCAGGCCCTGCAACAACACAAGTCCTTCCTCCAGCATAGCCCCTTTCACAAGTCCGAAAAGAATTCCCCTTTCTATCACCCATGTTCATTCCTAGCAAAGTCCTAGAACTTCATCACAGCACACAGCTGAGGCAGGAAAAAGGCTTGGAACTAGAGGAAGCCTAAGAGGACCTCTTAGGCCTCAGCTTTGTCACTGTCACTTCTCACTATGTAGTAACTTATTTGTTTACAAGTCTCTCTCCTGGACACATAGTAGATACTCATAGTAGATACTACCTTCAAAATCATTTCCAAGCCTAACTTTATTTGGTCCTTGAAGTTTGGATCTATGAACCCCAGGGGTGCTTCTACTGCAAAGCAGAACTTGAGCAGAAGGTGATGTGTCTTCTATCTCCACTCCTACCTCCCCCCAAGATCTGGCTTGGGCTCTTATTCAGGGGAGAAGGCAGGCAGGCCTGCTGTGGCACCCAAGCATGAGGCAGGTAGGGAAGAATGAGAAGAGAAGTAGGCACGGAAAAAACGGGCTTCTTTCAGTAGGCAGGCGCTCCCGGCACCTGCTCTCTGTGAGGCGGTGGTCAGGGCCCAGCTCCTGCCCCCCGAGAGTCCTTCACTTCCCCCGTGGAAGCACCATCACACAAATTATTTACAGTTCACGGAACTGCTAGGCCAAAGGCTTCAGGAATCAGGAATGGCAATGATCACAAGGGCATCATCAGCTCTAACACAGTTCTGAGTAATTCGGTGCACACCTGTTGAGTGAATGAATAAAGACCTGAGACACAAACGTGGAAGGTCATGGCAGAGAAGAGAACTGTAGTCATATAGTCAAGAGAGAGCTTTTTCTTAGTACAAGAGGGGAATTTTGGATGCTTTAGGGGTTAAAAGGCTTATGTTGACTTACTCTGCTAGGTAACATAATGACCAATTCCAGGTAAGCTGTCACCTGCAGCCATTTTCTGTGCCCCTTCCTCAGGATGCTCGAGCCACTACTAATGGCACGAGGCCCATACCCCGCTCTCCGCATGACGCAAAACCCTCTCAGGTTCTGGGGCTCAGGATGGAGGTCAGGCTGCTGCTTCCTGGCCCATCTGGTTCTGGGGCTGATTCAAGCAAATGTCAGGCAAAACTGCCTCCAACCCCAACACACACTCGCACCCCACCCCACCCCCGACAGGCTCATGCATGCTGGCAAAAAATCTGAAGCATTCAAATGAAAAGCTAAGCCTTGGGGTAAAATGACTGAATTGCTAAAGATGGGAGATCAGAAGCTACCACTGTTTAGCTGGTACCTGACTGCACTGTGGACAGGGATAATATCGCTCCTAGACATTCCCACAAGGAATAAACCCTCATCCTAAACTTGAGGTGAAGCCACTCTGACGGAGGACAAGAAAATCTGTCTTACGCAGGGAAGTTGAAGGAAAAACAGATCACACCAGTAAATCATCTACAGCAGTGATTTTCAACCTTTACCATCTTGTGGCACACAAACTAATTATTAAAATTCCGGGGCACACCAAAAACTATATTTTTTGTTGACTTGTTCATACTGGAGGGCTATTGTTGTGTTGGCTATTGTCATTTTTTTCTTTTGACAGTCTAAGGGAAAAGAGGTCAGTGCCCCAGACTGAACAGTCAGGTATTACGTGTTTTAAAAATCCTGCGGCACACTGGCTGAAACCTGCTGATCTAGAGCAATGGCTGGTACAGCGCAGCCGTTCAAAAAACGAGAGCAGCTCGTTAGGTCTGAAAAGCTCTCTTTAGGGTAACTTTTAGGAGCACTGTATCTTCATTAGTGTGACCCTTGTTGCAGATTCATCCTCAGTATTTCAACAAGAGGTAAGAGAATAGGCAATACCTCAGGGCCAGACACCCCAACCTGGGCATTCCAGCCTCCCCAGGCTTCCCGCTCCAGGCACATGCTCTAAGTCTAAGACACAACACACGCACATGCGCATGGGCACGCACACGTGTGCTCACAGCGATCAACTCCAGCTGGTAAGTGTGCTTTAGAATCCTGACAGTTTACTTTGTTTCCCATCTTGTTACAGAACACAGAAGGTTCGTTATGTCCCCCGCCTATGGAAAGATGTCTCTCAAAGCCAGAGATTTATGAAAAGGAAATGAAATGTTTATTTAATGCTATACAGACTTAAAGTAGTGACCTAGGGTCTTCATTAAAATATCAAAGTCCTCGGGCCTGGAACCAAAGGATCGCAGTTTGATTCCCGGTCAAGGCACATGCCTGGGTTGCAGGCCAGTTTCCGGCAGGGGATGCATGAGAGGTAACCACACATTGATATTTCTCTCCCTCTCTCCTTCCCTTCCCCTCTAAAGATAAATAAAATCTTAAAAAAAATAAAATATCAAAGTCCTTCAGGATACCCACAGACACCCACAGTGCTTCCTATCTCCCTCTGCCCTAATTCAGGGTAGCATAACTCAGGAAAAGAAGCAAACGTCCAGGATCCAGGCTGTATCGTCGTCCAGGCAGGATCTCTGATTAATCCAAAGCCACGTGGCACCTTCTCATGGCCTACTAGCAAGAGTTCGTTCACCCTTCTTCCAGGCAAAGTCTCTCTTGCATCCCAGGCCATGCAGCCAAAGGGAGCACCCCAAAGCCACATGGTCCTTCTTCTACCAAAGCTGTGGGGAAGGGGTCCCCACTCTGGCAAAACCTCATGGCTCTCCCTTTCCACCAAAGCTGCAGGGGTCTGCACTCTGGTGAAACCACGTGGAAATCTCCTTTCTGGCAAAGCTGTGAGGGGGTCTCCACTCAGGCAAAGCTGAGTGGCAATTCTCTGCTAAAGCCACATGGTGATTTTCCCTCACAGGGCTGTGGGGGTGAAACCGCGTGGATCTCTCTCAATGGCTGCCACGTCTCAGTTTAACTCTCCGTGCCAATCCTCCTCTGTACCCCCACTTCTGACTCCTCCTACAATCAGTTACACCTGCCAGCATTCCCGTATATTCCAAGTTTACTGGGATGCCATTATGAGTTTGGGCAGGTGTGTTCCCATTTTCTGGAGCCAATTTTCTCCAAGCTCCCACGCAGGCACTGTATCTTGGGGTTCCTCCCCCAGTCATGTCTTGGGGGGAGTCCTTCCCATCTCCCTGGCTCAGAGCATGGCCACAGCTATTTAACACATCTAAACCACCAGTCAAAGGCTATAGATATGTTAAATGACCATGCCATGGATTAGCAGCTCTGCATGCTAATGTGTCCCTTCCCCCAACTCATACCTGTGGGGGAAGGGGTGAGGACATCTTATATGTCTCTCTAATATTTCTTGGACATTCTGAGTTCTGGGCACCATTCCAAATCCCTATTTTTGCCCTCCCTGCCGCCCCCCCGGCTGCACCCTGTATCAATCTGACCTCATACAAACACACACTTTCTTTACCACCTCCCTGACCCCTGAATATACACATTCTGTCCCCAACCCCCCCAAGCTTTCTCAATTACAAAGTTCTTTTAAACCAACTAAAACTTAAAATAAATACCAATTTGAAACCTGAAGCGTGTTCCAGTCTGTCCGTCAGTCCCTGCCTTCTGCTGGAAGCCCCCAAATCCTGTTAGCTGCCCCCAACTTGTGAAGCACCGTGGCCTTGGTGCGAGGCTGGCACAGGCAGAGAAAACAAACATGTGGCATCTTGCCAGCTGGGTCAGGCACCGCTATTTATAGCAGAGCAAAGTGTGGGGACTTGGAAGGACCTGGGGAGGAGGGTCAGGAGCACAGGGGTGGGGATAATTCCAGCCTGCTGCGCGGGCTCCAGCAGCTGCAGAGGATCCCTGCTGAGGCCCTGCCACTCCCAGGCGCAGTCCTTCCTGGTGCGACTGACACCAGTGCTGGGCTGCAGGGAAGCAAGCCTTTGAGGCCAGAGCGCCTGCCATCTCGCTCGCTACCGTAGCCAGGACGTCTGTCCTATCACAGTGCTTGGCACACAGTAGGAATGCAAGAAGTATTTGTTGATTCAATGAATACATGAGCTTTCTTTTTCTGCCTACCCTCACGAGGTTACAGATGGAGAAGGGGAAGTAGGTGGAAGGCAGATCAGTGAGGAATGCCTAAAACAGTGCTTCTAAAAATAATTTAAGGAAATGCCATGTTAAGCAAAGCTTATTAGGTTTATTTACAGCAGGCCTTTTCAGAGCCTTTAATATGCTACTACGCGCCGTGAATCACCAAGCAGGGGGCAGAATATGCGCTGAAGCCTGAATCACGTAACCGCAGGCCTGGACTTCACGACCGCAGTGCTCCCCCCGCCCCCAGGACCATTAGTGAGGGGAATTTCGTCAAATACACTTTGGGAAATGTTGGTCTAAGAGGTTCCTGGAGAATATCCCAAAAGCAATTTGTAAAACAGCACAATCCCATTTCTGTAAATAAAAAATGACATAAAAATATGTGGTACATAGTTATTTGGATTGTCACAGGAAAATACCAAGAGACGAATGTTAACAACAACTGCATCTGAAGATGAGGAGATTTGCACTTTTTACATTAAACACTTCAGAAATATTCAGTGGGGTATGCTATCACTTCTGTCATTAAAAAGGCAAATTTTTTTAAAAGCTACTCCCAAATATCATGATATCATCACACGCTATTTTAACTTCCCATGGGTGTGGAGGTGTCATTTCCCAAAGACCCCTTGGGCTGAAAGATGTCACTCTTTGTCCACTGTCCCATCTAAACACGCCCCTGTGCCTCTCTCCAGCACCCCGCTCCTTCGGCTGATACAGAACACCTCTCCTAATCCCAGGGTTTTGCGGTTTACACACGGTAGGACCAAGTGTTTCAGGAAAAAAACCGAAAACATTTAATATTCTGTCACTAACCTTCACAAATCAAATTGCTTTTTTTAGTAAGTGTATAAAATATCCATTGAGTACTTAGTTTGCTGGAATTATCATGTTGGGTATGTCGATATTTACAGACTGCCTTTTATTCCTGCTAAATTACTGATTTCCTAATTTAACTGAGCTATAAATGGAATTAAAAGTCACTGAGATTTAGTGACTGTAACATACCAGGTTTTGTTACACTACGAGACTAAGGCAAATTTCTTATTAGAAGAAATAATCGATCATAGCATAAAACAAAGAAAAGCACTTGACCACCTGTGAATTACTGCGTGTGGGACAATGTATATGTGATGTCTTGTCTAAACTCTAAAAACTCTGCGCAGTACGTAGAGTTGTCATCCCCATTTTACAGATGCGGAAATTGAAGCTTAGCCAGATTAAGCATCTTGCTCAAGTAAAGGACGCAAAGCCAGGGCTAACCTGCTTCCCCTGCCTGCTGGCCGTGCTGTCCTCGGGAGACTCGAGCAGATACATGAGGAACTGTTTTCTAAAAAAGGAGCTGAAAAAGGTTGGGGGAAAAAAATAAAGCCATCTGAGAGGGAGTCGTGCACCAGCTACCGTGTTTCTGGAGGGGTTAGGTTGGCGAGTCCCACAGCGCACTCCTGAAGAAGCGTTGTGCCCACCCCACCCAGGGTCAGTCGAGGTCCGAAGGCCTAAACCCCATCCGAAAGTTGGCAGCCACACTTCGAGTCTGGCTCTGAGTTATATGCACCATCATGTATGAGAGACAACAAAATTCTCCCACTTCTGAATCCAACCTCTCTCATCTTCCTTCTGTTCTTAAGCAAGCATTAGAACATAGGTTCCTAACTCTGGCCACGTGGAAAAATCAGGTGGGGACTCGAAAACTCACCAAAAACTTGGGCAGCCCCTCAGGCAAATTAAGTTAGAACTGATAGGGGACTGAGACCTGGAAAATTCTAGCTTAAGGAAAAATTATTAAGTCTAGCAAGTAACGTGTATGTTAAAAAGCCTTTTGTTTCAGAAACTTCGAATCCTGGCTCCTGAGAAACAACCAGCCTCCTGGGGCGCGGGCTGGAGATTATCGCCCAAGGACTAGTTGACAGCATCCGGGGGCCTTTGTATCAACGAAGAGATAGACCTTCCCCCACATTTGGGGCCTGCACTGCCGGAAAAACAAGTGCTGCAGCTTTGTTCACCTAATCCCCCCTAAATTTCAAAGCCCTCACTGCACCTTGTTTGTCCTCCCCCA
The DNA here is from genome assembly GCA_004027475.1 of Anoura caudifer. Lineage (NCBI taxonomy): Eukaryota > Metazoa > Chordata > Mammalia > Chiroptera > Phyllostomidae > Anoura > Anoura caudifer. Next base: position 12,869 of record PVKU01006127.1, read on the forward strand.
CCTCCCCTGTAAAAGTTTCGGCCAGGAAAGAGAAGGGAAGATGGTTTGTTAGGGTATGAACACGCCATCTTCTCAGATCGCCAGCCATCTGAATAAAGCGCTCATAAAAGATTCGATCACTGTCATTGCTTATTGGATTTGGTAGTGACAGGCAGCTCGAACGCCGGTGTCTTTTCCAGTTACAGACCCTCTGGAGGTGGAGCCCAGACATCGATCAGTGTGTAGTTTTAAACTCTTTCCTGGAAACTGTAATGTGTAGCCAGGGTCTGAAAGCACTGGGTGTATCTGCCATGGGCTTGGAAGTCGTTCTGATTAGGAGTGTCTGCCAGAAATGCCCTGAGTGCATGGATACCATGACTGGAACTGAGAATTTTGCGTTAAAATGTTCCTGACTGTATTACCTTAAAGAGATTCTTGTCATTTTTTAAGCTAATTATTTTTTTTATTTCACACATTGATTTTAAAGACTAAGACATTGTCTCAAAGCTTCTCTTAGATTTCCCCAGATATCTTCTGGACTATTTGATCCCTGTTTTTCTCTTCTTCACATAAAAATTAAAACCCAAGAGGTGGCCACCACTGCAAAGAGCACGCTCTTTGGAGGCCAACACAGGCTCCACAGCAGCAAAGGAGAGACTCAAACAGTCCCTGGAGGAGCCACCCCTGCTGTGCGGGGCCCCCAACTTCCAGCAGGTGAGCAGGAGTCTAGCAGTTTCCAAAGCATGTGCGCATTTTAAGGCTTGCACATCAAAACCTGAAAGCCACCAGAGATTTCCTGAACAAAGCCAGAACGGTCTGCAGGGGCTCACAGACCACCAGGAAGTGAAACAGGTGTCCGCCTCCCAGGGGTCCCTGTCCATTTAACACCAGACCGCATTAGAAGGCTCTGCCCTCACTGGAACCGGACATCCCAAAGGGTTAACAGCTCAGCCCCCCAGCTTGGGCCTTCCCTAAGGAGTTGGGTTTTCAGCTGGATCCCTACTGGGGAGAAGACAGCTCCCCACCCCCACCTTAGAGACTTGCGTCCCACCCAGCCCCTCCCCTCTCTTCGGCCCTCCCACTCCAGGAATGAGGCTGCTGCTGCCCAACATATACCCAGACTGGTTTCATCTCCTTCCAAATCCATTTTGTGTCTTAACTTCTGCCAAGAATAAAAATTAAAACACTCACACACACGCATCGTGCATGTATGGGAGGGGAGGACAGCGCTGGAAGTTTGGACTGAAAAAGACCAGGCAGGGAGTGGGAGGGGCAGGTCGCTGATGAAAGTCAGGGCCTGAAGACCTCCCTGGGGGTCTGTCATGTCCTGCCTGAGGCCCCTACTGGCTGCACAGGGGGTCAGATCTGAGGGCAAGTGCTGGCAGCAATGCCCCTCATGTTCCTGGGACACCCCATTTCACACCCTTTAACCCCCCACCACTGTCCAGAGAGGCCAGAGCAGCCGAACTGCCAGCACTCAAGGGGCCGGAAGCAGACTCCATTCCCCACACTTGGAGGGGCCTGTTCCTTGCCAACTCCAAAATGAATAAAGCAGCACTTGGAATGACACACAGGCCTTGGCGATGCAGGCTTGCTGGCTGCTTGTGGCCACCCAGAAAAACGGGTCTGGAACTGGAGCCTCGTTCTCAGAATCCTGTCCCCCCCACACCGAAGGCAGGCAGATGCCTGAATCTGGGGCCCAGGCAGGCAGCAGCTCCGATCCAGCCCTCTCCTGTTCTCTCTCACTGCTGACTGCGTCCTTCCCAGCAAAACCAGGAGTCCCTGCACTGCGGCAGCAGGATCACACCTAACGCTTCGCCCACTCAGGATCCTGCAGAGTTCATGTAACAGCCCCTTACTCAACTCTGAATCCCATCATTTAACCCTTCTCCTCCCCCAAATGGTGAACTAAGTACTCACATTACTCAAACCCGTCCAGACGGAACCCACCCTGCCTCATGGAATCACTTGCCTCACAAATCAATAAACACTGATGAGGCTTGGGGAATCAAAGATAAAGTCCAAGCTTTTCTAAGAGCTCACCATCTCAGTGTGGCGAGACACAGAAATATCGCGGCATGCTGTGGAACATCTGGGAATCAAACCTGAGTAGCCTTGGCTGGTGTTCCTTCCTTTCCACACCATTGTTAGGAAGGGGTGGGAAGACTGGATCACACACTTATTTATGATGGGGTAACCTGGTGGTATCCATCCTTGTCCCATCTGGCATATGGAACACAGTGATGAAAACAAAGTAGTAGCTTAAAAACCCTTTTGTTTCTGTTGATAATTGTTGAATCTGGGTGATGGGTACACTGGGTTTCTGATATTCTTCTTTCTGCTTTTGTGTGTTTGAGTTTTTAAACAAGCAGATAATAATGATCCCCGCCCCCGCCCAATAACATAACTAGAACAAGATCCTCCTAAATCTTCCTAGTCCTTCACCAGTTTCCAGCAACGTCCCCACCCTCCACCGCCACTATCACACCTCCCCAGTGTCTTCCTGCTTAGCCCACATCAGCGTGATCAGGCAGGTTTCCGTAGGTGCCCAGGTTCTGGCGGGTGAGGGTGGTGTGGCCCCTCTTAGACCTTCAAATGCTCCCCAGGGGTGGGACAAAGAGGCAACCCCGCCCCTGAAAGGAGACCATTGGCTGCAGCCAGAGGAGACCCAAGGAGCCCTGGCTCTCTGTCTCAAGGAATCAGGAGCCAGCTGGTTGCCTCCCATGCCCTCTGCGTCCTTTATGGGGCTTCCCTGTCCAGGAGTCCAGGATGGGCCCTTCCCAGGATCCTGAGCATATCTCATCAACCACGTGTCCCCAACTTGGCCTGGCTTTTCCCTGACTGCGGGACCAACCAAGTGCATGGGCCTCGAGGTCCAGGTGAAAGTCCATCACTTTGCTCTGGGCCTCCATTTCTCTACCCACAAAACCCTCAAATATACTGTAACTGACAAAAGTCTTTAAGTAGCCAAATCTTCTAAGAGTAGGGGATTTTGGGAAAGAATCACAAATCAGCAGCTCATCCAAGCCAACGTAATAATAATCATGATGGTAATAATAGTGACCCTACAGCACGGACTTCTGAGCCACGCACTCTTCTAGTGAGAGAACGTGGGCAATGCAATTCCACATGGAATGACCTTCTTGATTGGATTCGGGAAACATTCAGAAGCTAGGTTATAAGTATCTTGAGGGCAGCAGGTACAGTGCTCAATAACCTGTGAACTGAGGAATTGAAAGGCCACTCTCGAATGGTTACAAACATGTCTTTGGGCCCATGTGGAAAATGCCTGAAGAGGCACCCTCAGGTGCTGCCCTCAGCAGGGCTCACTGCTGGGCATTTGGATAACCAGGAAGAGCTCAGTGTGAAACCTCAAGTGACTGAAGAGAGGCAGGGTGCCGGCGGCCACGAGTTTCCGTGAATGGCATTCTTCACTCGGGGGAGATAGGCCGGAACTCCCCAGCCCGGGGAAGGTAGCGCCCCTCATCTTAGCTGAGATCAGAAGAAACAAGGTCTCGGTGCTTTTCCTCCATCCAGACCACGGGCGTCAGCACTGGCATTTGGTTGATTCCCTCGTGTGAGGAAAACCAGTTCTGCCTGCCTAAGATTCCACCTCAGCTGGGCTTCTGTCCCTCTTCCCTTCCTGACTCTGGAAGGACACAGAACTTTGTCAGAAAGGAGCCTCCCTGCTGCACTGCCCGGGGTGTGTGTGTGTGTGGGGGGGGGGATGCTGCTTTTTCTAGAGAGCAGAGTAGGTTGGCAGTGGGTAAAACTAGAACCCAACCCTGGTTTCTCCAGATTGTTCTGGAAAGAAAGAACTAGAGAAGACCCAGACTGCACCAGAGAGTTCCTTCTACCAACACTCGCTGAAGCTCCCTTAGGTGCAGACTGGGCCTCCTCCCGGTGACTGCCCCACCCTGCCCCTCTCTGACAGCGGCTGGCCGTGCTGCTGCAGGGCCTGGCGGGCCCCCCACTGTGCAGAACACCATCCCTTATGCTAGAGGAGATTTTTTAAATGCATCACATTTATAAATTTATATTTTTATAAATATAAAGGCTATTTATGAGAGACTTTTGGAGACAGCCCACCCCACCCCACCAAATCAGGAGATAAAGAAATGGCTTGTTGGATTACACGCTTATCTCTGGGTTCAGAAACGGTGGCCTCTGCCCCTGGACACACACTACCTGGCAGGTACCTAGAGAGGCTACCTGGGATTTTTTTTTCAGGAATCTCACTGTACCTCTTAGGGACAGAATTATGAGGAGGTGATTTCAGGGTAAAGGCTGGATTTGGTAAGGAACGGGGGGCCCACACTCACACGATTCAGCTGTTCTCTGTCCTCTGCCTCCCCAGACAAACTGAGGCAAGGGCCAAGGCTTTTGGAAGCGTAGATGGTCAGAAATCGCTGTCACAGGCTCCCAGCCACTGGAGTGAGATTCAGGAAGCCGAGGAGCCAGGAGGCTCTACCCGGACTACCAAATTAACAACAGAAGCAAGAACTGCTGGCCTGAAGAGAGTGTCATCCCTGGAAGAGCTTAGAGAGCTTTAAATGCTGTGCTCACAGTCTCAGTGACCAGACTGGGACAGGTGTTATTGGTCTCCACTCCCACTGGGGCCAACCGGGTGCACCCACTGAACGGCAGCGCGGAGTGCTTCCTCAGAGGTCAGGCTGCTGACTGGAGGGCAGCCTAAGGCACCAAAGCAAACCAGTGGAAGAGGAGGTGTGGCTTTGGGTCCTCAGCAAGGAATGTCCCCTTCCCGAGGGGGCCGATGAATCTCCTTCCTCCCTTGTGCTGAACTCTGACATACCTGGCTGGTGTCCTTCCGCATGAGAAGGTACCAGCTGGCCTCAGGTCTCTGTTTATCCCAAACAGGAAGTGATGGAAGCGGGGTCTAAAGTTCAGTCCCTGCTCCCCAGGGTCAGAACTCTACCTGGAACCCCTTTCCTCAGCCCCTGGAAATTTCCAGCCTTGTTCAATGAGGGGGGATGAGCCGCATGACCCCCGTTCACATGCACTTTCCTTTCTTCTAACGGGTTCACCCTTGGAGGGGGGTTGGAGGAGCCCCTTCTTCTGCTTCAGTTATAAAATCCATCACCATCACCTATGGCTCAAAGAGCCTCACTGTCTAGGACTGCTGAGTACGCTGGATACTAAGGTTCCTGCCACCAAGCTCCCAAGGAATCCTAGTCTGTGAGACTGACTGGAGAGGGCAGCGCATCTCAGCAGGGGAAAATGTTCTCAATCTCTCTGCACCTGCTGGTTCTTCCTCCTAAATGACCACAAAACAGGCCCTAAGGCTCTGTCACTCCCCGGGCTCAACACAGACACTGCTGGGACCTGGGCTGACCCCAGAGGCTGGGGTCTGGTGGTGGCAGGCACAGGATGTGGTGTGGGGGAGGGTGCCTGGGGGCGCTCACTTCCCCACTGCTAGTGCTTGGCTCCAAAGCAAGTAAAACAAACCAAGGCAGGCAGGCAGCCGGGGTGCACCTCCTGTCTATTTGGGGATGGGATGGGAAGGTCTGCACAGCTGACACTTCCAGATGTGGAACCCAAACAGAGGCAGCTCCTGACCATTTACCAGCCTGGGCTAAACTCCAGTAGCACCAGAGCCAGGCCTGCTCAGTGGACAAAGGACCGGCACTGCAGACTCTGCTCAGGTGGGTCTCAGCATGGGGTGCCGGGCTCCTCTTTACTGGCCCCTTGCTCCCCAGCTGGATGGGTGTGTGTGTGTGTGTGTGTGTGTACAGGAGATAGAGGGGAGAGGCCATGTTTACAACAGGAGGAGACAGCTAAGTGAAAGAAGCTCACCTGAAAAGACTATATACTGTGCGTTCACACTATGACATTCTGGAAAAGACAAAAACACGAAGATAGTAAAAACAGCAGTGGTTGCCAGGGACTTGGAGAGACCTCTTGGGATCTTTATCCCTATTTTTACTCTTCCTCAGCTTCTAAATCTAGAACCCAGTCAGAAATGACGGAGATGCAATCCACAGTCAGATCAGTCCGCTCAGGGCAGACATCCAAACATGCTGTCCCCTGTACTTCCATGCGTGTCCACCCCAACAGCCGAGACCGTGTGTGTGGCCGGTGTGCCCGGCTGGCAAGGGGCCTGACCGCCCCACCCAGGCACTCACGTCTATGGGGACTGAACTACTTAAAATCATCCCACGCTCTTCATGTCCCTGGCTTGTGGTCCCAAACCAGATTCATCGGAGCTCCAGTTCAACCCAGGAACTGGGCTCCGTACAGTGGACGCCCAAGCAGTCAGGAAACCCCAGACGAACAACTGGACTATATGCTCCTGCTGGAGTGAGAGGATGCGCTGGGCTTCTCTGCACTTCCTAGCCAGGCCTAGCCCAGTGCTGGGCATAAAGTAGACGTTCAATAAATTCTTCTTAAGCGAGTGATGTGGAAGGGCCAGGGAGGCATCCATTCTCACATTCCCCTTCCAGACGGAACAGTTGCAGACCTGCCTATGCTCCTGAAGTCAGCCGCCTCGAGGAAAAGAGAGGAACCAGGCTGTGTGTGCTGCAGCCTCGCACACTCCTTGCTGGCTTTTCTAAAACAGACGCTGCAATATTACTAGGACCCTCTCTCCCACATACCCCCATTACCAATACCCAGAATGCATTTTTCTTACATAATTCTGCATGTAATTATTTCATTTTATTTGAAGATCATTATGCCCCTTTTGAGATTCAGGAGACCCATGCAGATTAGTAAAAAAAAAAGAAAGAAAGAAAGAAAGAAAGAAAAGTATCCATTACACATGAGATTCTATCTAGGCACTGGGAAGAGAGGAAGGGACAAAACAAATTCCCTGATCTCATGGATCTTTCATTCTAAAGGAGAAGCAGGCAATAAGCAAAAGAACAAACAGATATACCGTATTTTCCAGACTATAAGACGCACTTCCCCCCAAATTTGGGAGGAAAGGGGGTGCGTCTTATAGTCCGAATGTGCCTTACCTGGCTAGTAAATGTAGTTTTACATTTACAGTGGTGAAATATTATGTTATTTATAAATATTTTACCACATTTTTTGCTTCATATTTTTTTTCCTATTTTCCTCCTCTAAAACCTAGATGTGTCTTATGGTCCTGTGCATCTTCTAGTCCTAAAAATATGGTATGTTGGGAGGAAATAAGTTAGGCTGAAGGGAAAGGGAACAATGGTGGCAGTGCGATTTGACAAAGGGTGGTCAGGGGCCTGAATGAAGTGAGGGAGGGAATGTGCAGGTATCAGGGAAAGAGCCTTCTAGGCAGAGGGCAATGCAAGTGCAAAACCCCTGAGAAGGCAGGTTGCTCAGCTAGATGGAGGAGCAGACAGGAGGCCAGTGTAGCCTTGGGAGGGGGCAGGGTGGGGGGCGGAGAGGGAGGGCAGGGCCCATTGGCAAGGGGGCTGCTGAGGGCCTTGAAGGTATTTGGAGTTTTCTCTGGAACAGGGTGCCATGGAGAGTTCTGGCTTCTCTTTTGGAAGCTGACACTGACTTCTCTATAAATGGACCGCGAGACAAGGAGGTCGGGGGGATTTGGAAGCAGGGAGAACACTGAGGGATCTCCTGCAATATGTCCAGTGACATTTCCTACTATTGTCCAGGTAGGAAATGCCACTGGGAGACTTGGTGGTGAGAAGTTACAGGATTCTGGATATGTTTTAAAGGTAAAACTGGTAACACTTGCCAATTTAAAGTGGAATATGAGCGAAAGTACAGAGCCAAAGATGACTTGTGGGTTAGTAGCCTAACTGGTAAAACAAAAGATGCTGATCAGGGTACAAGCAGAGGAAGTCTTTCCCAGTGACCAGGTCTGAGCACTGCTGCCTGATGGTGGTGCACCCAGGGCTGGGCCTTGCCCCACGGTGGGCTCCTCCCTCTCCCCACTTTCTCATCCCTTTATCTCTGTAGACCTTGGACCAGTGAGGGTTCCATCAGTGCAGCCTTCCACCTAGTCATCCCTCTAGCTCCCAATCTGTCAGTAACCCTCCTTTCATTCCATCCCTCTTTTCTTTCTTTTGCTAATAACAGCCACACTCAACACCTGAATGCTCACAACACCTTTCATTCTCTTTATAGACAGCATCTTGCTTCCTCTTTGCAACAAGCTTAAGAAACTGGGGTCTCAGTTCAGTTTAGGTAATTAGCCTAGGGACACACAGCTAGTGATTGGCAAGGCCAGGGTTCAAATCCATGCCTCTCTGGTTCTGAAGTTCCCCTTACCCAGAACGCCACACAATCTCCAGAAGTGGCCCCAGAAATACTGCTCCCTCCTAGAACCATCTTTCTCCAGCAATTCACCCTTTTCCTAGTAAGACTGGCTTCAGACTTTAGTCTTCTCAGGTGGGATCCTCCAGATAGTCCCCAAACTCCATTGTTTCTTCCTCCCTCAGGAGGAATGTTAACTGGGATCCTCCCACCAGAAGATCTTTTCCTCTCCCAACTTACAGGACCCTGAGACCTTTCACTGCCTCTTCCCGCCGGAGAGGGAAAGGCAAGTCAGCTGGAGTGACCTGGAAGGGTCTCTGGCAATAGGACTGGACTGCCCCCAGCCCAGGCTCCCCCTCAGAAGAGAGAAACACACCACAGAGGCAGGTGCGGCCCTTGCCCTGAGACCCATGCTCATTCCCTAGAATGCCCTATCTCCTAATTCACCTTGGGTGGGCATGGATGCCGGAGGCCTTGGGTGTTTGGGGTGCGTGGGAACTCTGTGAATCAAAAGTGTTCCCTGTGCCGTCTCACTGCCTCCTAATGGTGCTCTGAGGAGGCAGCTTGTGCAGACAGGGAAATAAAGGCACAGAGAGTTTCCATGACTTCCAACCAGTTTTGCCCAACTGTTGGTCACATAATTATATCTTAAACCCTGGTGTCCTGTGTTCCTGCCTTAACCCAGAATGTCCTGGCTTCAGGCTTTCCACGTTTGTTAAAGAAAAAAAACAAGGAACTAAGGGTAAACATGTCTTCCAAAGCCAAATCTCTGCCATGCTCCTCAGCCAGGAGGGAGAGGTCCGTTCCGCTCTGTTGCAGAAAACTGCCTGCAGAATTCTTCTTGCTGCCTGCCCTGTGCATGTGTGCCTGGAAGCTTCCCTCTCCTGTCAGTTACCTGTCTGTCAAAGCTGCTACCTCCTTCCTTGGGGTCCTTTTCTGTATAAGCTGCCCGTCGTCTCCTGACCAGTAAGTTATCTGCTCGGCCAAATGCCTTCTCCCCCTCACACCACCCGGGGCACAGAGGACCTGCTTGATCAGACAGACTTGCAGACACCCAGGGAGCAACAGGATTCAGCTGGCATCTATGTGAAGCAGAGAGTCACATAGCCAGTTCAGATAATGTCCCAGGGGTAAAAATAAAAAGTCAGCAGACACATTCTGAGATGAGACCCAAGGCAGAGGCAGCTTTTAGCTCTGCCTGCAAAGTCTGACACGAGCTGGGCCACAAAGCCTGGCCTCCTCATGCTGCTACCACTGAGTTCATTGGAGCCTTCCAGCTGTGTAAAGGGCTCCACCTGCCCCTTACACTTTGTTGCAAAAGAAATAGCTCCCCCAAACTAAGGGAACTCTGCTCTGGGGGAGAGATTGTCTGGGCCTTTCTGTTTCCTTCAAAGCCTGAGTTTTGGAGTCAGCAGCCCTGCACAAAAATCTCTGCTCAGCCCCTCCCCAGCTGTGTGACCAAAACAAGTCACAACAATTATTTAAGCTTCAGCTCCCTCATCTGCAGAGTAAGATCATAATGCCCATCTTCACGGGACTGCCTGGGGCCTGCAGCGGCAATGCTTGCAGCGCTAAGCACAGGGCTGGGCACACAGTAGGTGCTCACTGAATGGCGGCTACCATTCTCCATCTCACTGGAAGATGGCAGAGGCAGGCAGGGCTGCCTCGTTGGTACAGAGATTCTCCAATCTCAGCCTGCCCTCCTGGTCCAGGGATAACTCCCTGAGTGACAGGGCGATAACTCTTCCCTCCCATGATAAAGGGGACCTGCTACTCGTGTGCGCTCACCTCTTGGGAGAGAGGTTTGCCACATACAGACTTCATTTGTAAATTTAGAGGAACAAAAATTAACCCCATCACAATGCTGCCTTCAGCAACTGGTTCCATTTTTTTCACCCAAACTCCTCTGTGGTGTTTTGGTGATGGGGAACTGGTTACCAACGTTGTTGTTCCCTTCGGGCAGGAGAGCTGAGCTCCCCCACCCCTTCTCTCTCCCATTGTCAAAGACCACCCAGTGAAACTTGCTGGCAAGTTGCCACAGTCCAGACAGGAGAAAGCCAGGCCTAACTATCCAGCCTCCGTGCCTGCAACAGAGGGCTATAGAACCAAAGCACCTGACTGTGGGGCTTTCACCTGGCGCTGATACAGCCGGCAAGACAGCAGACCACCAACGGCGTCAAAGGAGGTTTGCAGGTGACTGGTTCCAAGGCCTGCACATTGGAAGAGCCATTAAAATTGAACATGTGGCTGTAACACAGCAGATTTTTATAGAACTTGTTCACTACAAAACATCCATTCATAATGACAGAGGTAAACAGCCATGAATTTCCATCACTTCATGTGGGCTCACTTGCAAAAGAGGGCACTGTGCTGACTGGCTGCATTCTGAACTGCACGTGGGCACAGGTACATGAAAAGGAGGGGCTGCAGTAATTCCAGGGCGGGATGGTCGGCGTTAGACAGAAAGCAGAAAAGGAGGATCCAGTGTTGGGGGATGATTTGTAAAATAATCTGCTTTCACAGAAAAGTAATAAAGCCAGAACTCCCCAGTTTTCCTCTCCAATTAACTGTGACCCATACCTAATAAACCTGCTGGGATTACAATGTTAGGTAAATTCAGACTAGTAATGGCACTTGGCTGGGACTAATCTGGAAAAACATTGGCTGAGCCAGGGAAGGTTGGGGAGGGCTCTCCTCAAGAATCCAATTCCAGCCCAGCCTGGGGGAGCCCTCCAGGCCAGCGGTTCCACATACCCTCCTCCTCTTACCTGGAACTCCCTCCTGTGCGATAGTTATCTCTCAGCAGCCACAGAGGTTCCTGGGCGACAGCAGATCTCTGTGACTCTTATTTGTCCCTAAAATAAATGTCCCCTCACTTGCTACTCTGGGAATGATTTCAGAGCCCAGCCAACCTATTCCAGACAATAGAGCAAAGGGCAAATGGAACTGAAAGGTAAAAAGCTAAATTCAGGCATGTGTTTCCAGCATTCTCAGCTAAAATCTGACATAGATGAGAAAAAAAAAAAAAGACATATTTCTTCTTTTTTTGCCATGAAAGTATTCAGTAACTGGTTTTAGAAACCTATCTAGTAAACACATTTCTGAGATTCTATATTCAATGCAGAGATTCTTGTTTTTAACTTTACTAAAATTAGGGGGGAAAAAAAACCTACTCTGAACTCATCTCCTGTCTCAAGAATACTTCAGCCTATCAGCTGCTGAGGAAAGGTACATTTTCAGGGAAAAATAATGATGGGCAAAGGTAAGAAAACACTTCAGTACTGCCAGTCCCATCTCTGCCTGTCATACTTGGCCTGAGGTGTTGACTCTCCTCTGTCAAGAAGCCTTTCTTAATCGACCCAGTCCAGGTACTTTAACCCTGGAGTTTGTATTGCACTGTGCTCATCCCCCTTCCCTGAAGGAATGGGATTGTGATACACAGGAATGGGCTCTGGTATACAGTAAGTACTCAATAAAAGCTCGTGGAAAGGATGAAGGCTGCAATCTATACACACGATATCATCCTCATCTTGTCCAATTGCTGTCCAAACTCATTTTAGAGAAGAATAAACATTCCTTAGCCATACTTTCTGCTGCTGAGCTTTTTGCATTATTTTTTATTCAATCCTACTTACCCTGGCCATAGTATGTGTTTTCCTGCTACTAACCGGGAGAACTAGTTGAGACTTTCCTCAACATTTTCTCTGGCAACCAAGTTAAGTTGCCTGTGTATTACTGGCTCTGGTCTTTCTCCTATGATTTCCTCTTACTGCCCAATAATCCTGTCCCAAACATCAAAGGCCTTCTTTGAAGATAAGGCCAAATTCACCATTAGGAAAAGAGAAATTATTTCCTAACTTTACTTCAGAAGATAGAATGACACAGAATCCCTCTGGGTTTTGAGAGATAAACACTGCCCGGGACATCGGATCACAAAGCATTCGCTGTAATACCACTGACAGAGACACAAACACAGGGCTTTCCTCGCCCAAACCTGAGTTCGACTTCTCCACAGCAGTCTTAGACTACAAATCCTGTAGGAAATGGTTTGTATCCAATATGTCCAACAGCTTGCCTCGGGAAGAGGGGTTCGCATGGCCACCCTGGGGGAAAGAGGCCACCACAGGCCCTGACTAAAATACATGTGAGCCAAACTAGAACCGACATGTTCAGCCCACATTCCACCCTAGCTGGACCCTTCCCATGCAAAATGATGAGAAACATTCTCTCTTCAAGTGGCAACATAAAACACAAAAACTGACAGACCCAGCAGGCCAGAGATACTATACGGTGGGCAGAAACCTCACCTGCTTCTTCCTCTACTTCATTGCTGCTCTCTCAGATGGTGTCAGTGTTGACAAGGCATCCTGGGTCATGGGTTCCCGGAAGCTTGTGCTGGGACTGAGGAAAAAGAGAAGTGTCTCATCTTTTGAACAACCAAATAAACAAACACTCCTGAAGTATTTGCTTTTTATAAGGTGCATTGCTACAAATCATAGGAATTCCTTATTAATCAATTTTATAAATAAGAAAACAAAGAAAAAGCAGTTTTTCTAAGATCAGAGGCTTCCTTAAGTCTCTAGTTACCTGGCTCCTTGCTAGAGATGAAGTGAAAAATGGATGAAGGATGTGGCTCAGTTGGTTGGAGCATTGTCCCATATACCGAAGGGTTATGGGTTCAATTCCTGGTCAGGGCACATGCCTGGGTTGCGGGTTCAGTCCCCAAGCATGTATCCAGCAGCCCACTTCCATCAATATCCACCAACCATTCTCAAGAACACATTATCAGCTGGCTTCATACAAATAAGGTGGGCTTACAGGAGTGGTTTGTGGGTGGTAAGGCAGTAAGCAAGAAATAAGCCCAGCAAAAGTCAAGGGTCAGCTACTAGATGGGTCAAGCTGGAGCGGAAAGCTCCCCAGGTAATATTATCATGAAGTGGGACAGAGCCACGTATGACAAGGCTAAGAAATTTAGACTGTGCCCTGGCTGGTGTGACACCATGGACTGGCTGCCAGACTGTGAACCAACCACAGGGTCGCTGTTTTAATGTCCAGTCAGGGCACATGCCTGGGTTGCAAGGGCAGGTCCCCAGTAGGGGGCACATGAGAGGCAACCGCACATTGATGTTTCTCTCCCTCTCTTTCTCCCTCCCTTGCCCTCTCTCTAAAAATAAATATACAAAATATTTTTTTTAAATTTGTATAAGCTTAAGACTCTTTTTAAGTTGGGTGGTGACTTGTTTGTGGGACTGATGGAGTACAGGTGTGTTGTGATATGTAGACAGTGGGGAGTCCAGCTGAGGGTCAGCAACAATTGTCAAGAGCATGAACAAGTGTGGAGGTGGCAAAACTAGAAAGGTGATGCAGCTGGTGGAATAATAAAAGGAAGGGCAGGAATAAGCTTGGGGAGAGAGTCTAACTCAGTGGTGTGGAGATGTCGGAATCCATTAGCTCAGTGGTTTGAACCTGTGTGAGTGAAACCCGCATGCAGAGCCAGGGCCCGGACCCACATTTCCCAATCCTCAGGGCAGTGCCACTTGAGATGGGTCCTTTAGGCCTTACTTCCTGCATTCCTCCTCCCTTCTCTGCCCATTACCAACCCTGGGGCCTCCACCAAGGCAAAAGCCCAACTTAGGAGAGCTTTCAGTAAACATGGATTTCTAGATGAAAAACAAACACCCTCTTCATCCCAGTCCCTGGCCCCAAATATTTGATCCAGCCTCATAAATGATGAAAATGTTACATGTGAAGGCTTCGTGTGGGAGCACTCTTAGGATTCGGGTCATTTCTACCATAGCAATGCGTTGGACATACCTGTTTTCTGTGTGTCTTTGGTCAAAAACACAGAGACACTTCAGGGCTCTCTATACTTTTATCATAACTATGTGAAAAGTATTATGTACATGGATGAAGAAAAATAAGTTGTGTTATAGTAAGGGATTGTGGGTAATTTTCAAAAACAGTTTCTTTATTAGTAGTAGATACTTGTTCAATAAATTAAAATTGGGAGGGGGAGGTAGTTCAGAGAACCACCCTTGGTCTAAGAAAGGTTATTCTCCTGGCACAAGATGTTTCCAGCCCTCGGTCTAATGTGCTATAAATTCCTGCTGTATTGGGGTATGGAGATGACAAGAAGTTCCACGTATCAAAGTAAACAGATTTTTAAAAACTTAACAAACCATTTTTTCCTCTCCTTATCCAACTTCCATTTGCTTCCCCTCTCTTGTATTTTTCTAGACAACAAGGAAGTTTGGAGTTTGAAGCAAAGAAAGCGAGCTCCTATTGCATAAGGTATTTTAGTGCCAGGCTAATACTTTCAGAGGCCAGGAAGTACTGGATAGTAATTACCTGTTGCACTTGGGTCTTCTTTGGTTTCTTCTCACTTGTTTGAAAGATGCAGAAAGAAAAATCCTTATTCATTAATCATATCAGTATCTTTGCTGAAATCTGAACCCAGATCCCCCAGGGGCCTTTGAAATACTGTGACCACCAGCCTCACTCCTCTCCCTCCTTGCTTAAACTCTGGGGTTCCCTGGGGAAGTCAACTAAATTACTTCATGAGTAAAATCTACTTTTTCTTAGGGCTTGGAAACTACAGATAAGTTGCTAAAGAGAGCTGGGAGCCCAAACACTTGAAAGAGCACTTCAAGGTAAAGAAAATCTCTGGACCCATTTGTAGGACGTAAAGGAACATAAATCATCCTCTTATCACAAGTTGGCCAACTAATCAACAGCTAAGCAGGGTCCCTTTCCCAGATGTGGTCAAGGAACCAACCATCCTGGCCTCTATCAACCTCATCTCCCACGTAAAGTCAACTCCAGTGGTTTGGGCAAAATTCTCCTGAGAAAATGTCTCTTACAATGTTACTCTTCTGAGATCTCTTAAAAGAGGATAAAAGGGACAGTGTCTGCCACCTGAATCTTCAGATGTCCTAGGTGTGCACTGCCTCTAGACAGCCACCTGAAGGGCCAAACTCTGAGTAATAAACGGGGATGCGCCGGATCAGCAAAGTGGCACGGTGAGGCAACTCTCACTTCTTTCAGTTTTACCTCTTTCCATAAACTCATTCCAAAAACTCATCTGGCAGGGAAGTCATAGCTTCACGGCTGTTCCTACCCTGCCTCTGTCCCACTGACCCCACGGTGCTTTGAGATTACCATGGGAACCCTCTGGGTTTCAATTACAAGACCATTAAAAAGTGCCAATTATAAGACCTCAGAAGCGTTCCTGGGTAACCTGTTACACACCTCAAAATGGCCAAGCTCTTGCCTCAGAGTCACTTTAAGTAAAGTTCAGAAAACAGGTCACCCAGATGTACTGAGCTCCCCTCCCCCAGCCCACTCTTCAGTCCAACAGGACCCTGTTTTAATATTGTCCATGCTGCCCTTGAGAAAATGGGGATTGATTTATTAGCTGTAACCAGAGGGATTAAAAAAACAAAAACAAACAAAAAAAAAAAAAACCCCACAACAAACCTGTCACAGAGCTGGGCTGCCTATACAGGGCCCAGTTGTGGAGTAAGTCAGAAATGTACACACATTCAAGAATTTTGAAAATGCCATTCGTTCAATGGCCAATGTCTGCAAAGTTCTGGGCAACAAAGAACTAGGTGACAAATATGAGCTGGGTACCGGGCATCTGGAGGTGGCCTGAGGGCCTGACACCAAAATATACTTTTCACTTAGTCCACTCAATGAGGTAACTCTGGGTCAAAAACTTATGTGAACCCATTTGAACTAGCTGCGCAGGGATGGGGGAGGGGCAGAACACCCCACCACACCCAGAAAGCGCCTGTTTAGGACTGCTGGTGTGCGGTTTGGGTATTCTTAGCTCTACTGCCACATCTCTGGAGGGACGCAACCACCATTCGAGTAACCTGCCAATGCCATCCCCATCCCCAAAACAAAACTAAATAAAACAAACCCCCAAGGCTCCTTAAACTCCTCCAGGTCTGCCTGCCGGTCGCCCCTCATAATTCTCCCATCATCTGGAAGAGCAAACTAACCTTGGGCACCCCGAGAGTTTGGTAGGGCCTTCAAAAACCCAGCAGAAAATCCTCCCTGGGTTCCTTGCTCATTCCCACTTGTTCAGAGGTTCACTGCCCCACCTCCTCCCAGTTATACAAACAAAAACTCCAAGAGCAAGACCCAAGGGGCACGCTGCGCGCGAACACACACGTACGCAAACCCCCTTTTACCGCTGCTCCAACCCCAAGGACACCTCACTTCAGCCTCGTTCTTTCCACCCCTCCAGCCAAGGGATGTTCTTCTGGGGCTGTTTCTCTCCCGGTCAGTTTGGTCCCTCTTGTTAGTGTTTTCCGTTTTAAACACCAATACCATCAACCCTCACTCTCGAAAGAGACCAAAAGAGTGTTGGGTGGTTCTGTGTATTGGCCGATCGCGCGGTGATCTTCACTCCAGGGCCTGGCGCACGGGGCCAGAGCACCGGTGTCAACCTTGGGGGAAAGTTTGGGCGGCTGCCCCGGCCTTTTTTCCACCCTTGGAGCTTCCGGGAGCCACCGGCCAGACCGCACCCGCAGGGAACAAGATGCGGCGCCCCAGGCAGCCAGCTGCCCGCCTGGTCCCAATTCCTGGGTCCCCGCACCGGCGCGCCCCTCCTCGGCCACAGCCCCCGCCAGCCCCGCGGGCTGAGCGCTCGGACTGGCTCCGGTCGCCCGCGCGTCCCCATCAGCCACCCGCTGGCGTTTCCTCGGCGTCCCCGGCCTGCGGTCGCCTCCCGCCCCCTCTCCTCCCCAAACCAACAAATAAACACAACTTTTTATGAAAAGAAAACAACTTCAGCGACGTGACTCACCTCTGGTGCAGCGGGCTCCTGGGAAGGGAGAGCCGGGGCCCGCGGGCCAGCGTGGTGAGCGCGGAGAGAGCCACACGGCACCACGCCGCCCCGACCCACACCCCGCGCAGTGACACCCAGGAACACGCGCCGCGGGAGACGGCCGCCGCGGGAGCAACAAAGGAGCCCCGGGCCCAGAAGGTGCCGGCCGCGGAGCAAGGGCGCGTGCGGGCGCGTGCGGCTGCGGCTGCGGCGCGTGTGAGTGTGTGCGTGTGTGCGTGTGCCTGTGTGCGTGAGTGTGCGACAGTGTGTGTGTGTGTGTGCGCGCGCGCGGCGGCTGACACCGCGGGCCGGGCTCAGGGACCCGGCGGCAGGAAGCGGGGGCCGCTGCTGCGGCGGCGCCGGCAGGAGGACCAGGCAGAGGACGCCGCGCCCAGCGCACCCGGTGCCTCCATATGGAAGAAGCTTTTTTGGATGACTGAACTCTCAAACAATTCCTTCTTTTGCCTCTCCTGCCTAGGAACCTCCCATTACCGCGCGAGGCGGAGGAAGAGCGGGGCAGAGGAGGCGGGGAGGAGGGGGGAGGAGCAAAACGGAGCAAAGAAAAAGTCTTGGAAAGGAAGCTGGAAAAAAAGTCTCTCCAACTCAGTTTTTCTCGTAACACCTATTTTCTTTCTGTTGCGCCTTAGGCTTGCGCTCCACCCACCCCCCCCAACTTCTCCTTCTTTCCCACACATATGGGATGTCCTCTGCCTTTCTCCCACCCCCACGGGCTTCCCCTGAGCCCCCACTTTCTCTTCGGCGTCACCTCGGACCCTTGCTCCTCTCGCCCGGTCCCTTCTCCCCAAGCCTTTTTCTGACACCCTCCTCTGAATAGTCTCCTTCATTCTGCAAATAAACTATTGAATAAAGTCAGTAAAACCAAATTTGTTATTAAACTCGCCCCCTCCAAAAAAGTCGGGTAGCGGCTCTCGAGAAAACGGTAAGGAAACCAGTCTTGGGGAAGCCTCGAGTCCACCTCCCCCGACCCACCCGGCGGGTTGGGGAGGGAGGAGGGTTTGCCGCGTCCTCTTTGACAGAGCCCTGCCCTGACCTCCATTCGTCATCCCAGGACGGAGGAGCCAGGAAAAGGGTGAGAGGGGGAGGGCGAAAGAGGGGTAGTGGCCCCGGAGAAAAGTTAGTTACCTCCTTGTGTGCACGTGCGTGTTAAACCTTCCCTTTAATGTTGGGCAGAACACATGCAGAACAGCGGTTCTCAGACTTGAGCTGCACCAGAACCCCACGGAGAGTCATTGAAACACAGATTACTGGGCCCCACCCCCAGAGTTTGCGGTTCAGTGGGGTCTGAGGTAGGCCCCGGGGGAACTTTTTGTGTCTGGTAACTTCCCTGGTGCTGCTGTTGCTGCTGGTCCAGGGCCACATTTCAAAAAGCACTTTTCCAGGGCACTGAGAAGTCAAACGTATGCTGAGTTGGTGGCATGTTGGGTCCCCTTCTTATTCTCTAGGGATGAAACATAGATTGTGAGGAAACCGAGACCCAGCAGGGTTAAGTATTTGCTCAGAGCGAACCCCGAGTGTGTGCCGAGAGTGGGGTGAACGATGGTGCTGCCTCCCTTCTGTGGCAGAATGGCTGCACTGGGAGTCAAGAAGCCACTGTGTGACTTTGAGAAAGTCACTTAACCGCTCTGGGCTTCAATATTGCTTTCTTTAGTTTCTCATTAGTAAAAATACATACTTTATGCTGAATGCATGATTTTAATCAAATCTGAATTAAAAGATGTTTAAAGGGGCAACATAAATATATTTTATTCAATACGGTGTACCATTTTTTTCCCTCATGTATTTGGTAACTTAGGGAGGAGCCAGTTTATTTATTGATTTACTTTCAGCTCAGGTGCCTGAATTTTTAGGCCTGTCCCTGTAGTAAATGGATAAAGGGATGACCTATTTTCAACAAGTTGAAAAGGACTTTGAACTCCCTCTTTGAACTATACCTTTGTATTCTTTCCTCTCCTTTCTTCTCTAATTTCTTCCTTACCCACTTTCCTTCTCTTTTCATCTCCCAACATTCTCCGCACAACATTCTCCAAGACCTATTTTTCTCCCCATTCAGTTCTACCTTCTTATTGTCCTCCTTCTGAGACATAATCCAAGCTACTAGGCCTGGGGTCCACCCTGGGTACAGAACTCTTCATTCCCCAAGGGACTGGGTCAGCCAGCCTTCCATTGCAGTGAAAACACCCCCTTGCCTCAGAGCTCCACAAAGGGGATCCAGCTGTCTGGTTTCAAAGACGGCTCCAAGTACCACTCCCCCTGGCGATGTGGGATTCCAATAAGAACACAATGCATGAAGTTCTCACATTGATTCTTCAATATTCCTACATATACTGTTCATTACTCAACATGTCAAAGATGTCCTTACCACTTCACATTGTCCTCTTCCTTGGACTTTCTCCCAGGACTCTCCATTGCCTCCATTCTGACTTTTGGGTCTCACCCTGGCCTCTGAGCCAAGGAGTCAGAGCACAGAGGAAAACAAAGACCAGTGCAGTCCTTACCAGCGCTGTTTAGCCAGGAGAAAGGCCCATGGCTTTGCAGTTCCTTCCATCCCGGGCTATACATGTGGCTGCTCATCTTCACCACACAGTTTAGACAGAAGGCAGATCGCAGCTTACTTTGAGAGGGCTTAATTGTGCACACTGTTGGCACCTAAAATAACATATCTTATTGTTTTTATGGCTGTTTGTATTAACACAGTTGTGTTTATTATTATTACTCCTGGAAAGAACATCAAATCTCTGAACTCTCCCCCTTTGCCTGGGGCAAGTTCCTTGCTTGATTCTCCCCTCTGCTCCCTAGTTAGAGTCTGGGCTATCTATGGTCAGGTGCTTTCTGCTACTCTCTGCTCTGTTGTTCATGATTTCCCCCTGGAATCTAACTTTCTTGGGGGCTTTCTGAGCCTTCATCAAGAAGGAAGCATTTAGTGTGGAAGTGATCATCACATTTATCATGTTTGGGGGCAGGCAGAGACTGTAGGTCTAATGAGTCACCACATCACTGAAGGCTGTGCAGAGTGAATGGGAAGGAATCCTAGTGAATGACGTGAAGAAGTGGATGTCCCCTTCTCAGTGAGCTGCAGACCCTCTACCATTATCATATACACAGGGAACTAGGTTGTGAAGGGTATCTGGAGAGGACTGTGCTGAGAAAAATTACTAAGATGTAGACGAAGGGAATAATTTTCCTTCTGTTTTAATATAAATCTGTTCTACCCAGAGGGGAGGTGTTGGGGGACTGGATCGAAAATATGAAGGGAGAGAGAAGTGAAAATTGGTAGTTGCAGAATAGTCATGGGGGATGTAAAAGTACAGCGTAGGGAATATAGTCAATAATATTGTATTGGGTTGGCCAAAAAGTTCATCTAGTTTGTTTCGTATGATGGCTATGGTAGTGCTTAGCTGTCTTTAAGTTCATTTGAAACAATTTTGTTAGATTGTATTGTGACAGCTGTCATATCTGCGTGCATTTAAAAAAACATCAAAATTGGCAAATTTTTGTGCATCCATTTTAATATTGAAATGGAAGAAGATACACAGCATTTTCAGAGTATTATGTTTTATTATTTCAAGGAAGGTAAAAACAACTGAAACACAAGAAATGATTTGTGCAGTGTATGGAGAAGGTGCTGTGTCTGATCAAACGTGTTAAAAGTGGTTTTAGAAGTTTCGTGGTACTATTGACATTTTTGCCAAATAATGCTTTGCTGTGGGGCTGTCTTATGCGCTGGAAGATGTTTGTTTTTTTTAAAAAACATTTTATTTATTTATCTTTAGAGGGGAAGGGAAGGAGAGAGGGAGAGAAATATCAATGTGTGGTTGCCTCTCATGCGTCCCTTGCTGGGAACTGGCCTGCAACCCAGGCATGTGCCCTGACTGGGAATTGAACTGAGATCCTTTGGTTCACAGGCCCATGCTCAATCCACTGAGCTACACCAGCCAGGGCTGGAAGATGTTTAGTAGCACCGCTGGCCTCTCCCCACTAGAAGCCAATAGCACGATACCAACACACTCAAAATATCCAAATCAAAAAAGTTATTGGTGAAAATGAAAAATGTGTCTTTTATTTTATGGAAAAAACTAAACAGATTTTTTGCCCAACCCAATAATATCTATGTATGGTGCCAGGCAGGCATATCAGGGGGAACACTTTGTAAGTATGATTGTCTAACCACTATGCTGTATACATGAATCTAATACAAAATAATATTGAATATAAACTAATTGAAAAATAAAAAAAATTACAAACACATTTGTCCTGGGGTGTGTATGTGTGTACACACACACACACACACACACACACACACACACTTTTTCCTGATTATGAAATTTGTTCATTGAAAAAAATTTAGAAAATATAGAAAAGCACAAAGGAGAGGAAAAATCACCTTAAACCCAGTCAACACCTAGGGATGCCACTGTTAACAGATTCAGGTGATTTTTCTAGTCATTTTTCTCTCTTATTTTTGTTTCTCTCTGTGTAGATTAATACATACTTTATCTACACAGAGTGTGAGGCTAATTGATCAGAATTGCAACATGTTTTAAAGGGCTACATAAACAAATATCTTTATTCAATATTTTGTAGTACTTTTTCTTATGCATTTGGTAATTTAGGCAGGAGCCAGTTTCTTCATTGATTTATCTGGTACTTGCATATTTTGCAAAATTGTGTTCATTGTATAGTATATATGACTTGTTATCCTACTTTTTAAATTTAATATTCTAATGTGATTATTTTCCCCATGTCATTAAATCTTCTCCAAAGTTCAACTTTAATAGCCGTGTAGTACTGCATTAAAAAGAAAGACTGTTATTTATTTTTTAATTGTATTTTATTTTTAATTCTCATCCAATGATGTACTTATTAATTTCAGAGAGAAAGGAGAGGGCAGAGAGAAAGAGAGAGAGAAACATTCCTATTAGAGAGAAACATCGATTGATTACCTCCTGTACACATCCCAAATGGGATCTGCAACCCAGGTATGTGCCCTGACCGGAAATCAAACCTGCAGACTTTTTGTGTATAGGATGATGCTCCAACCAACTGAGCCACCCATCCAGGGTGAGATGGTTATTTACTTAACCATCCTTCTATTGTCATACATTTAGATTGTTTGCATTTTTGTTACAGTCATGCATTGCAGTTGACTTAACATCTTATCATAAATCTTTATTTAAAATTCTGATTACTTTTCAAGGGTGACTTCCTATGACTAAGAGTTTTGGATCAGTGGATATAACATTTTAAAGACTTGTGGTTGGTATTGCAAACTGTCCTCTAGTGGCCCCAATGTACATTTCCATCTCTGGGATCTCAGCAGCAATGAGATCATCAAACACAAGGCCCCAAGTGGAGGCTGGATTGAATCATCTAGTTTGGATGACTGTACTGACCAGATAAAGAAAACAATGACCAAATATTCACTACAGTGGAGAAACCCCCAGGTGGGAAGAGTTAAACAGTAATCGCTGACTGTGTGAGCTCTATTATATCTACAATCTTATTTAACCTCTCCAACAACCCTCTGAGAAATAGCTAACTTTTTAAAATTATATTTTATTGATTATGCTATTACAGTTGTCCCATTTCTCCCCCATCATTCCCCTCCACCCTGCACACTCCCTCCCCACCACATTCCCCCCTTTAGTTCATGTCCATGTGTCATAAGTTCTTTAGCCTCTACTTTTCCCACACTATTCTTGCCCTCCCCCTATTTTCTACCCACCGTCTATGCTACTTATTCTCTGTACCTTTTCCCCCTCTCTCCTCCTCCCACTCCCCTGTTGATAACCTTCTATGTGATCTCCATTTCTGTGGTTCTGCTCCTGTTCTAGTGTTTGCTTAGTTTGCTTTTGTTTTAGGTGTGGTTGTTAATATCTGTGAGTTTGCTGTCTTTTTACTGTCTTATTTTTGATCTTCTTTTTCTTAGATAAGTCCCCCTAACATTTCAAATAATAAGGGCTTGGTGATGATGAACTCCTTGAACTTGAGCTTATCTGAGAAGCGTTTCATCTTCCCTTCCATTCCAAATGACAGCTTTGGATAGAGCAATCTTGGATGTAGGTACTTGACTTCTCATGACTTGGAATACTTCTTTCCAGCCCCTTCTTGCCTGGAAGGTCTCTTTTGAGAAATCAGCTGACAGTCTGATGGGAACTCCTTTGTAGGTGCCTGTGCCCCTATCCCTTGCTGCTTCTAGAATTCTCTCCTTCATTTGAATCTTGGCTAATGTAATTATGATGTATCTTGGTGTGTTCCTTCTTGGGTCCACCTTTTTTTGGTACTTTCTGAGCTTCCTGGACTGCCTGGAAGTCTATTTCCTTTGCCAGATTGGGGAAGGTCTCCTTTATTATTTGTTCCAATAAGTTTTCCACTGGTTGCTCTTCCTGTTCCCCTTCTGGTACCCCTATAATTCGGATGTTGGGACGTTTAAAGATGTCCTGGAGGTTCCTAAGCCTCTCCTCATTTTTTTGAATTCTTATTTCTTCCTTCTTTTCTGTTTGGTTGTTTCTTTCTTCCTTCTGGTTCACTCCACTGATTTGAGTCCCAGTTTTCCTCCCATCACTATTGGTTCTCTGTGCATTTTTCTTCATTTCACTTATTGTAGCCTTCATTTGTTCATCTAATTTGCAACCAAAATCAACCAATTCTGTGAGCTTCCTAATCACCAGTGCTTTGAACTGTGCATCTGATAGGTTGGCTACCAGTGCTTTGAGCTGTGCATCTGATAGGTTGACTATTTCTTGGTCGCTTAGATAAATTAGCTCTGGGGCTTTGATCTGTTCTCCCGTTTGAGCCATTTTTTTTGTTTTGTTTTGTTTTGTTTTGTTTTTCCGGTCTTGTCACGGCTGTTACGTAGTGAGGAGCACAGCCTTAGGTGTTCACCAGGGCGGGGCAACCCAGTCACTGGGTTGTGATGCTGGATGTGGAGGTGGGGTTCAAGAGGGAATAATGGCGCTTGCTCCTCTCTCTCTCAGATTCCAGTCCCTTCCACCACTTTCCCCAAGCAAATTGGGTTTCTTCTGGTCCTGATTTCCATGTGGGTGGGCTTGTGTACATTCTAGGACCCTGTGGGTCTCTCTAACAAACTCTCCTGTGAGGCTGGGATTCTATCCTGTCACCTCAACCCCCACAAATGTTTTCAATTGGTGCTTTTAGGTTTTATTTGCCTGTGCTGGGACCCTGCGTTGCGCAGTTTGTCTTGCTGCCCATTTTCTCCTGGTTTATCTGTGCGCAAATGTGTGACCATGGTCAGCCGCCTTGTGCACCTTGCTTGGTCTGCTCATTGCCTCTCCACACTCGGTAACCGCCGCCTGTACACCCAGGACAACTAGCCACTGCTTTTTCCTACCTTGACCCCTCTGTGCCAGCCGCTGACTCCACCCTTCTTACTGGTCTGGGTGAATTGTTGTCAGACTTTCATACAATTCAATTTTCTATCTGTTCTGGTTAGGGGTTTTTTGCTTGTTTGTTTGTTTTATATTTTTGTTGTCCTTAATCTTGGTTGTGAAAGGAGACAGAGTGTGTCCACCTACGCCTCCATCTTTGCCAGAAGTCTCAATAGCTAACTTTTTAGAGCACACATCTCTCATGGCCTCTGTGCTGGATTCTGTGTGCGCATTCAGTCCTGAATCCCCACAACAGTGCTTTGCTGTAAGTTGGATTATCTCTGTTTTACAGATATGGAAAATTAGGTACCTTGCCTAAGAGCTTCGGCAACTTGAGCGGTTATGCTAATTCCAAAAGCAGAGATTTTCTGGTCCAACACACGTTTTCTCTGCAACTGTTGCATGAGTTACAGGCTGGTGGGGTAATAATTTAGAAGATGCTTGAATTTTGTCAAGCCATTAAGGAGTCTTTGGTGGGCTTCCCAATGACTGTTTTTAAAAGGGCATCCAAGTACATTCAAAGAACTACAGTAACTTACTAATTATAATTAAGAGAAGAGTCCAAAGATTGTATACCTTAAGAGAATGCAGTTTTAGTGTATGAGTTAAGATTAAAGGCTAGATATCAAAATTCACATTACTAACAGTAATTAGTATATTGACTTCTGTATATATTCCTATTCTCATAACTAATGTATGGATAAAGACTTTTTATCTTGACCTAGCTGGTGTAGCTCAGTGGACTGAGCACGGACTATGAACCAAGGGGTCACCAATTCGATTCCACATGCCTGGGTTGCGGGCCAGGTCCCCAGTGGGGGGACGCACAGGAGGCAACCACACATTGGTGTTTCTCCCCCTCTCCTTCCCTTCCCCTCTCTCTAAAAATAAGTAAATAAAATCTTTTTTAAAAAAGACTTTTTATCTTGATAGAGGTGCTAGAAATAAAATATTTTGTGTATCCAACTTCCAAACCTCAAATTCTAGATGTTGAATGTATAAAGTTTACATTTATTTGAGGTAATATTTGAATACATTAGAAAAATAAATGCAAAAATTAATTTATTAATTTATTATTTTAAAACTGTGTCCTCATTTTATTCTGTAGCGGGCCATTCAGTAGTTATCTGAGTGGGCTACCTCTCCATGCTGGCATTGCAAGGGCTGCTGGAGAAGCAATGTGCATAGTTGCTCCAAAATATTTGATGACTGAATGAAGAATGGTAAATGAAAGTGTAAGATTGACCTCTGCAACAATTAGTAAACAATGCAAGACAACATGTAATTAAACCCTAAATTGCATGGTTCAGGCAGAATTACAGGTGAGTCTTGTACAGGGCCATCAGCGCCTTACAAGTTAAGCTGGCTGGGTCTGACTTCGTTAGCCCGGGGCGACCTCAGGGTTCCTGCAGGCCAAGCATTCTGTGGACTTGAAGAGATTAGTCTCTAGATTCCTCCGAGGCTGCCTGCAGACAAGGGTAGCCTAGGGAAGGATGACATAAAAAAGCAAGATTGTGGAATCAAGACTGGGTTCGGATCCAGTTTTGTACAAGCTGTATGACCCTGAGCACTCTGAATCCATTTCTTCACCTGTAAAAATTAGAAATAATATATATGAAGTCTTCTCATATATAACTCTCAGAAGGTTATCTGGTATAGAACTACACCAGCTGTTTACAGCTAGCGCTCATTCTGATTGGTCAGTTCCCATGCCATGCACAAGTGGTGGGCACTCCAAGTCAGTTATTTAATAAAAATGTTGAGTCAAAGGTGAAGCTAGAACAGAGAAATGGAAAATAGGTAATACAAGACCATTTCTGTAACCCACGTTGCGTGCTTGATCTTCGCACACTCCTTAAGTACCAAACAGAATCTGTCTGTTGACACTGAATTTTAAGAGACTGCACTATTCCAAGACAGATTCTCTGAAGCTAAATGGGGCCTAGCTAGCGCAGGCCCCATTTAGTCCACATGAAACTCCTTCCCTCCTCGACAACCTCCATCTGTCCCCCACCCCAACGCCCTCATGTGCTAGGCTGAGACACTCGAATTCCCGAGCTGCCCAGACTCCAGCTGTTTGATATTGTGCGGCTGACGGCAGCGGAGGGCAGGGGGTGAGAGACTCCAGATGAAAGCAAAAACTCAAAGGGAACTGGACCTCAGAGCTTTGATACCAAACTCAGTGGGTAACAGCCTCCGTTAAATTTGTTCAGTCAGCCATTTAAGAGGGAAGGAGTTTCTCACACGTCCTGTAGGGGTCTCAGCGATGGGCTGCTTCCATGAACGGGGATCGATGTCCAGGGACTGAGCAGGGCAAAATAAAGTGCCAAAACTGCCCTTGCAAGCTGAGAGACAGGTGATGTGCTGGCTTATTTTGCTGCCAATACATTGTGTTTTTTCCGTCTTAATGAGCTACTGGGGATTTACTGGGACTCTTGGTTACAACAGAAAATGGGCCCCACCCTAACTCTCCTCCACTTCACTTCTTTCGGTTCTTCCCTCAAAGGGGAGGCCGTGAAGAAGGAGGGGCCTAGAGAGGAAGCTGGAGATGCCGGGTCTGGCAGTGTGAGGGGGACCCCACTCAGAAACCAGTTTCACGTTGCTGGCCTTCTACTGGTTGGATCCATCAACTAGGAAACGGATTCACTTGAGACTTGGTGGGTCCAATCTGAGAAGCATCTTACCTATGAACCTCTGCCTGAAGTAAGGAAAGACTAAGAGAATGAATTGCATGGCCCTCTGATTTTCACATTCCTGAAAATGAAAATAAAATAAAACCCATAAACCTTGGCGTTTTTATCCAGGAGAGGCAGAGACGGGATCAGTCTTGTCACTACCTGAGAACCCATCCCAGGGAAGCGGTGGGAAGCGGAACCACGTGTGAGCTGAGTCTCCAAGCCTCCTGTGCGTGCCCCTTTGTTGGGTTAAACTTCATTCACAAAACAGAAATTCAAAGATAGAATTTCAAAATGGCAGTCACAGAAATTCAAACCAAGCAACGAGCCCCTCTGAGCGGGGTTCTGTGTAACTGCACCGGCTGTGCACCCATGAAGCTGCTTAAACACATCAGACTTGGAACAACCTGAAACTGTAACCTTCTGCTGCCTCGGGACTGGGAGCCTCTCCTTTCCTCTGCAGTAGCAACGGCAGTAGCGAGCAACGGCAACGCAGCAACGGCATGGAGCAGTGACCCCTCCTCAGTGAAGATGAGGAATACTACCTAAGCCCCAATTATTTGGCAGAAAAATAATCTGCATCTTTCTGTCTGATGTAAAAAAAAAAAAAAAAAAAAAAAAGCCTTAAATCAAACTACCTTAGTGAACTACCTATCTGAGAAAGAAACTTGGGAGCCACCTTTGGTGCCTCCTCTTCTTTACTCTTGTCCTTCAACGGTCACTGACTTCCACACTTCCACATCCACAGTCTGCCCAAAATTCGTATTACCTGCATTCAGTCCCCTCCGAAATTGCCCTAGTCTAGACTTTCATTCATTTCTTATGTGGAATATTGCAAAGACCTCTTCACTAACACCCCTACCTCCCACCTGTCACTGGTCCATTTTCCACATTTCCTGATGGACACAATTTTAGAAATGGCAAATCTGATCAGGTCATATGCCTCCCTTCCCGGAATTGTTCAGTGACCTCATTACTTTTAGGATGAAATCAAACTGCTTAGCAAAGCACACAAAACCTTTCACAAGTATCTCCTCAATGTGACCTCCTACCATGTCCCACCTCAGACCCTATTGCCTTCCTACCACACAGAACTCTTCAGATTGTTCCAGGATCATTTGTACCTCTAGGTCTTTGTATACATGGTGCCCTTGCTTGGAGTGCCTACACCTCCTTCGGCACCAAATTCCTACTTTCTTGCACAATTTAGCTTAGTTGTTAGCTCCTCTGGCCCTCCTGGGCCACCTCCCCTTCCCAGCATGTGACAAGTGCCTATTATCCAAGGACTCTATCTTGATGTTCAACCTTTTAGCATTTTTATACTGTTTTACAATTAACTGTTTCTGGTGGTCAAGTTTCTCAACTGCAGGGCATGCCATTTATACCGTGGATTTTTTCAGCTTTCCCCACCTCATGTAACACCCTGAAATCCAGTCCTGGGCCTGAATCACCACTGCAGTTCTAATGCATTGTACAACTTAAGGAGTAAGGTAGGCAGTGGGGGGCTGTTTGGTGGAAAGGGGAAGAAAAAGAAGGGAAGGAGAGAGGAAGAACTGCAGCTGCCAGGCTGCAATGTTTCCTTCTCTCCCAGCCCAGGCCTCACTCCTCCTCCCCGTCAGCTGTCTGATGTCTTAAGAGCCAGGACAGAGTGACAGCTCAGCCGATCTGACGATCTGACCGTGCAGATGTGGGGTGCTTAGGTGAGGGACAATAACGATGTGACCAAGTCTGAAGCAGTGGCTGTGTACAGACACAAGTTGGCTTTTCAACTTAGGGCCTTTTGATGTGGAACATGGACATGCTGATACTATCTCCCTCAGCAATGACTAATTCATAAAGTTATCGCAAAGCATTTTTGAAAAATATATGGATATGCCTAAATACACACAGTAAGAGAAAAAAAGCAGTTGTATGGACATAGAAAAACAACTTAAACAACTTAAAATTCAGTTATGAAAACTCAGAGAACTATACTCCACATAAAGAATTTTACTGCATGTAAATTTTAAAAAAATCAACCAGAATGAGGGGAAACCCAAAATAAATACAAACTGCAACAATTGAACCTAACTATATTACAAATGAATAAGATAACCATAGTGTGGGTGGTGGGGAAGAAAAGAACTAACTCGAGTTACTTTGGACATCAGTGTTTTGACCTGATATTGTAGGGCTAATGGCCAAAAGAACTGTATACAAACACTATATTCTAGTTAGTAAATTTATTTCTCACAGGGATATGGATTAGCAAGTCTGAAACTACTTTGTGTATATATACTGGAGTTGAACAAATAATTAAATACATTGTAGATAATGAAAGCCAGGTTTCAAACTGTCAGAGAAAGAAATTATAAATAAGGGGGAAGGCTAGGATCTACTCTATGCTATTGCATTGGAGTCAGAGGTATCAGGATGAATCCATGGTTTGAAACATATGTACGGGGCGGGCAAAAGTAAGCTTACAGTTTTGAGTACATGATACACAGAGTTTATTCTTAAATTATTTATTTGTTTGTTATTGTGTTATTTGTATTACAATTGTAAGTCTACTTTTTCCCACCCCTGTATATAAGTTATATATTGGGTTGGCCAAAAAGTTCATTTGTTTTTTTCTGTAAAATGGCTCTAGTAGCACTTAGTTGTCTTCAACTTCATTTTGAAGTTGTGAAACAATTTTGTCACATTGTATTGTGACAAATTGTTTAAGTACATTGTATAAGTATCCAAATTGCTGAATTTTTGTGTAGCCATTTTAATGTTGAAGATGGAAGAAAATACACAAAATTCCCAGCATATTATGCTTTATTATTTCAAGAAAGGTAAAATGCAACTGAAATGCAAAAAACAAAAACAAAACAAAACAAAAAACGACACCCCCCCCACCGCCCCACGCACACACACACACACACACAAAAGATTTGTGCAGTGCATAGAGATGGTGCTGTGACTAATCAAACACATCAAAAACGGTTTGTGGAGTTTTGTGCTGGAGATTTCTCGCTGGACAATCCTCCATGGTCGGGTAAGCCAGTGGAAGGTGATAGTGATCAAATTGAGGCATTAATTAAGAACAATCAATGTTATACCACATGGAAGATAGCCAACATACTCAAAATATCCAAATCAATAAAGTAATTGGTGAAAATGAAAAATGTGTCTTTTATTTTGTGGAAAAAACCATATGGACTTTTTGTCTAACCCAATATATATGCAGAGAGCAAGAGAGGGGCAGACAAAGACAGGAATAAATATAGATGTGGTCCTAGTAATTCATCTATAGATTGCCTAGCTCTCTCTGCTGAGAGGGCCTGGAAGCAATGACATCCCAGTAGTAAGGAGCATACCCAGTACCCAAGTCTTGGTTTCTACATCCCACTCTCCACTATAAGGAATTAGGGATTCTTAGAAAAGTGTTTGATTCCAGGGCTGGGGCGGGGAAAAAAAAACAGGATAAGCCAGGGGCATCTCAGGCTGCCAGGAAAACAAGGAAGTGCTCAAAAGGGGTGGGGGTGTGTTGAGAGGACAAAGCAACCAATGTACAGCCAAAATCAAAATGATTTCAGGAACAAAATAAGCCATTGTATTAGATTATAACCCAAAGAACAAAATAAATATCCATGAATCCATACTGATAAAATAAATAAGTAAAGTAAAAGGGGCAGCTCTTCCTTGGAGAAGAGGTCCAAACAATAAGTATAGAAGCAGTTAAGGAACTAGAACACGTTTATTAGAATACCACGGCAACAATTTTTCAGGCCAAGATTCACTAATGAATGCTAAAATGCATGCGTAAAAATTTCAGGAGAAACAAGATACTTGCATAGTCTAAAAATATTATCCCTAAGATATTTATTAATCACAAAGTATCTATTTAAAAAACTACCTTTACTGTGAAGAATCCCAACCTTAACCAATATTAATGTTAAGATCATGAGTAATAAGATATACTGACATTATGTACCCCCAATATGACATGCTGAGAGGGACAATTCACTTTTTCAGTTATTCTTGCCCCAAAATGGAAAATCTCAGACATAAAAAAATGAGGGACATTCTACAAAATAACTAACCTAAACTTCTCAGAGGTGTCAAAGTCAGAAAAGACTAAGGAACTGTTGCAGACTGAGAAGACCAAGGAGATGTGACAACCTTGTGCCATGTAGGATCCTGGATTAGATCCTAGAACAGGAAAAGGGCACTAGTAAAAATACTGATAATATCTAAAAAAATGTCCATGCTTGATAGTGTTGCATTGATTTATTTAGTTTCTTAGTTTTGATTATTGAGGTTATTGAAGATGATAACAATAGACAAGGTTGGGTAAAGGGTGTATGAAAACATATTGTATCTTCTTTGCAACTTTTCTGTAAGTTACTTAAAAAGCAAAGTTGAAGGAATGAGGAGGACCATGTGAGTAAAGGGGCAGAAAATGGAGAAAGGCATGTTTGAAGTCCTCTGAGAAAGAGTAATGCATTGAGGGAATGGAAGAGTTCAGAATGGTTCAACAGAGCAGGAGGAAAAATTTTTTAACTATAATGGAAAAATCACCACTTCTTATTTTAAGTCACTCATTTAAAAACCAGAGGTCCATGTAAGCAGCCATGGTCTAGTACGGGTCTCCACAAATGCTTAGGCCTATTCTGGAGCTATGAGCATCATCTCCAGGATATGCTCGGGATATCTGAAAAGAGTAAATGAGTGCTTGGCCAGGGGCCAGAATAAGGAGGCTGAGGCCTGTGTCTCAGATGCTCACAGACATCTTAAATTGGGAAGTCAAATCCCAGAGTTACCTTAGTAAGCATGGAAATAACACAAGGGGGTTAGATTTTGTGGCCCAACTATTGAATGGCATCTATTATCACAGTGAAGCTGTCCATGGCACTAGCCTTACATGGGTCAAGTAGTTGGGCCCCATCTTCCCCTAAGCTGAACTCAAGTGAGTCTTGCCACATTTGTCTCTGGGAAGATGACCAACTGCCCTTTATGCTTGCTATATAATTTCTTAGACACATTAAGATATTTTACAGGTTTTGTAACTGTAAAACAATCATTCGGAGTACTGAGGGGTCACCCACATCAGCCAAGATGGTGGCAGGAGGAAATTCTTAGAGTGTGTGAAAAGCTAGTAAGATAATTAGACAGAAAAAGCCCTTCCCCCCACCTTTCAGTATGAGATTGGAAGTGGGACCAGGGGAAGGCAGGCACATGCTTCACAGAAGTCAAAGTGGCAAAGGGGGAGGTGCTAGACCAAAGAGACCTGTCAGTCTAGCCTGGGAAAAGAAGGGATTGGTTGGGAGGTGGACCCACCCAAAGCATGTGAAAGTTTGGAAAGTTGATTGATTGTTTCAAGGAAGCACCTGCTCTGTCCCACACCCAAGCTAGTATAATGCCAGGGGAACGCAGAAGCTCTTTCGCTCTGGCTCATGGCCTGCACTTGCTGAGCACTTGCCTATTCCCTCCATGGCCTCCAGGAGGGAGACTCTTGCTCTCACTAGTGCACTTGGTGATCCACTTGTCGGTGCATTCATGTGCTTTGTCACCTGGGAGCATGTGATGCATGGCCCCGGAAGCCACATGGCCCATGGCTGTGTGGGCCAGGAGGGAGCCTGAAATGGGAGGCAGCCGGAAACAAGCTAAGCTACCTGGGTGGGGACTAAGAACACTTAGCAGCCACCTGTGTGCTCCAAAGGAGGGCACTTTAAAATGGAGCAGGAACTCTGGACACTGGCTTTTGTCTTGACCTTGCTGAGGACGGTTGGACTTTTTCCATGGCAGAAAGAGGAGCTGGTCTTTGAGTCCACCATTCTCTCAGGTTGTGCAGAATCTGAACAAAACCTCTTTCCTTTCACATCAGCACCTGCCTCACGAGTTTGGCTTCTGTGGGGCCAGGCAGCTGAACCTCTGTTTTTGTTTGGTTACAATTCGGCAGCCATTCCACCTTTAAAGTGACTTGGGATCTTTCTTGTTATCTATTAGAGTTAACTTCATATTTTAATTCTCACAGGCAAACTTCTCTCCAATCTAGTCAACTATCAACTTAGACAGGGTATCCATGACCTCGTCCACCTTTCTCTCAGTCGAGGATACCTGAAATGAACAAAGTGTTAAGGCAACTAGCTGTGAAGCTGGCTACAGCTTGGTGCTGAGGCGTGAGGGCAGTAGCTGATATACCTGCGTTCCCACTGACAGCTAGAGTTCCGTCAGCAACTGTGAAGTGGTGGATCTTGTGATTGGAAGACCTGAGATTGGCTCCTGGCGCCACCACATCCAGCTGTACGGTGTTAAACAAATCACTCAACTTTATCGTTGGTTTCTTCATCTGTAAAATGGGGGTAATGGTAATTCCTGTCTCACGAGATTATTTTCAGAATCAATGGAGATATTAATGAAAAACACTTTCAAGTGTTTTTCAAAGGGTAAAACACGTTACAAATGTTAAATTTAATTGCACTGTCTCAACACAATGAAACATGGCATATTTAATGTAAAAATAGAAAACATTTTAAATGTAAAAAATAGCACACGTGTTTAGATACAAATAATTTCAGTAACACAATAATTTTTTTAACCTAAATCATGTTTTTCAGCATTTAGCCATGCAGTCGGATGTTAGACGCAGCAGATTCTTCTCTACAGAGTCCTCGGCAGCGCGAGCCCCGCTGGTTGCCAAGACCCCAGCAACGGAAGGATGTTGATCATTAGTCCATGCGAAACACAGCACTTGGGCACCTCACTTGGAATTTGCTTTTTAACTTGTTTCAAGATGTGGCGCTTAGAACTGAAAAGACTATTGTATGCCTGAGTGAGTGCACCAAAACACCAGGGCAGACTGGGGTGTGGGCACCCACTTATGTGTGCAACTGCCTCTTTACCTAATTAATCCTCTCCCTGCAAGCCTGGACGCGGCCTGTGAACTTCACATTCCACTGGTAACTGGAACTCTGGGTCCTGCAAAATCTGGAGGCTTTAATGGAACGTTATTTGTTCAAGGCCCTTGAAGCAATGATATCTAATGAAGCAAAAGCAAAGAGAAAATGCCCCGAGCATTGGAAAAACAGTTGATTTCCATCACAGATCTGGCCCTGTCACTTCCCTGCTTAGGAAGCCTGGAGGGCTCCCCTCCTGGACAGAGTCCAAACTCTTCTCCACCCACCCTGGTCTCCTCCTTCCACACACTCAGGCTACTCCCACCTCCCTCTACCCCTCCTCCCCTCCTCCGCTCCAAATCTGGGTCTGTGCCTCTGAGTGTGGTTTGTAGACTGACTACCTGTAAGAAAATAAACTGGCAGTCTTTGTTTAAAATGCAGATAGCCTTGCTGGATCTCAGAGTGACTGAATCAGAATTTTTGGGTGTAGAGCCGTCAGGAATCTGCATGTCAAAACTAGTTCCTTCAGCAATGCTTATAAACACAAAGTGTTGGGAGACACTAGTCTAGCCACACTCAACAAACTCTGCTCCTTCGACATAGCTTGCATTTTATTTCCCCTCTGCCTTACTCTTCCTCCCCACAGACTTACTAAGCTTCCTTTATCGAGTAGCTTCTGTATGCTAAATGCAGCCTGCGCATTAAGGCTTCCAGGCTCAGCTCATATGTATGAATTCTCTGGTGCCTTCCTGATTCCTCTCAAAGAATCAACAAAATTAAGTGAGTATCTACTAAGTTAGCAGCTTCACCATGCAGACAGAGAAGAAATAGAAATGAACTAGATTAAGTCTCTGTCCTTAAGATGCTCACTAGCAGTGACAGAGATCTCACGTGTCTGGGCCCCTAGGGCCTCACAGAGAGACTGGACTCTCAGAACCCCAGCACCGGCAGAAGAGGAAGTGTGAGGCCGCCTACTTGGGGCGGCTCTTCATGGCATTAACATGCACAGCACCGTTGTAACTGGAGTTCATTGTGTGCCAAGCCAGCAGTCCTTTTCATTCAAACACCTATCATGGAGGGAATGCCAAAGTGCTTTTTAAATAGGTTTGATTTGGGCATAAGTTTTACAGAAAGTAAAACTGGGGCTCTGATATATTAAATTTCCTCTAGGCCTTAGAGGAAGCTTATAGCAGAACTGAGTACCTGAAAATTTCTCCAATGCGGACTAGCATGGGGCCCACGCATAACAGGCCCTCGCTAAACCTGCACCATGTGAAAGAATGTATCAGTGAGTGATCGCTCTGCTTTAAGATCTAAAAAAATAAACTGCCTCTGACAGCATTAGACTAAAGCTTGAGTCTCTTGAATATCCCTTGCATTCTGGGATTTGAGTTCACCCATTTTTTTTTTTAGTCGTTTGTTCTCTGTTCAGATTTTTAGCTTTAATTTGTTAAAACAGAATCCCTACCCCCAAATTTTGCAAATTAATTTGTTTTTTTTTTCTTCCTAGGTCTGTCATGTGGTAGTTTCAAAGTTTCTTTTTCTCCCCTCACAGTATTTCCTCCCTTGCCCTACCCCCTCCCTCTCCCCTTGCCCCCTCCCTCCCTGTGTCCCACATCCTGAATATGAATGCAGGCAGGATTAATCCAGCGGGGAGCATGAAGCCTGATGTCTGTGAGCCATGACAGGTGCACTAAAGCGTGCAGCAGTGATAAAAGGCCGCTCTGATGGGCTCTGTCAGGAATCCCTCAGAAACACCGAGGGGAAACATTTGCTAACCCCTCTCCTGGCTCCAGGCCCCCGGGGCCCCAGCACAGGATCATACCTAGAAAAGCCAAGGGAGAAAAGTGGAGAAACTAGAAAGTCTCCTTCCCCTCCTGGAACGCCACTGAAGAAACTTCCCCCGGAGCCCAAATTCTCTGGCTCTTTACCTAAAAGGCCCTGGCTGTGAGTGGCCTCAAACTGTGATTGGCCACAGACTTTGGTTTAAGCCTGGGGTTGTTGAAGGAATACCGTAAGGCATCTTGGGAGAGGAGGTTGTGTAACCTACTTCTGGCTTGCAAAAAGAAAGATGCGCGATAGGAAAAAAGATCATTTTAGTGCTGTTTTTAATCCAACACCCAGCATTCACACATATATATATACATGCATGTGCATAAACATACAAGCACATGTGCATGTAGCTCTTATTTCCTCTCCAAATACATCCAATTGAAAAGGATTTGCTTAACATAGAGAGTGTGGGTTATACAGGACAAAAAGCGGCACTTGGTTAAGGCCTCCACGCTGGTCACTGCTGGGCTGTTTGCACAGAGATCACCTCCCTGATTTCACAGGGTTGCAGCCTTGTTATTTAAACATCCCCTCACTGGTGCTGTCTGGCTCTGACTCTCCCTCTCTCACCTGGATTTTTGGTCTCCCCAGCTCCATCATCCAGGTAGGTGGGGCCCCCACCAGGCTAGTAGCTGACTGTTGGGGTCTTTTGACATAATGAAGGCTAGGTTTCTAAAAAGCCTCAGCTAAAATGCTCACCACTTATAGAGAGCCTGAATTTCAGCCCTTTTCCACTAGCACTTTAGTATAAATTAGTTTATTAGATTTATCTGGCTGGTACTAAAGTCATAGCTTGCAGGGCTTTAAAGTTTCCCTAGGGAAAAACGAAGTGGTAATAACATCCAATCATTTATGGAATAACGTTCGAGTGCTGTCATGTGCCATGAGCTAAATGCAGTGGGCAGAGGTCTGCACTGCAACCTTAGAAAAGGGCTTAAAAGAGAGAAAAGCAAATTTAGTAATTTTGCTCGAACAAATAATTCCTGAATTCTTACTATGTGCCAGCCAGCCATTCTGCTTGGTCGTAAAGACGTGGGGCGAATAAGGCAGGTCTCTGCCCTCAGGAGGACTTCAGTAACATGCTCGGAGAGAGGCCCAGCCAGCGTTCAGAGAGGGCCCAGACTTGGGGGCTTGGGGGAGGGGCTTGGGGGAGGGGGAAGTGTAAAAACAATCAAGGAGGTCTTCCAGATGGAGGTAGCACCTTAAATAGGTAACCTAAGGAGGTTAGCTGTTGTGCGAATAAAGGGGGAAATAAAAAGAATAAGACTTCCAGCTGTAGAAATGGGAAATAAGGACTTTCTAGGAGGAAGAAGCAATCCGATAAATGACTTAAAGGTAGGATCGCTCACAAGAGACATTATTGAGAACTTTCAATGCTAGGCAAATTTTAGGGTTTTTTGTTTGTTTGTTTTACAGTCATTGGGGAGCATTAAAATTTTGAGCAGGAAATTGACATGATTCATGTTTTATGGAAGACGGTAGAGACATCAAGCTAGAGTGACTAGTTAGGTAGTCGTAACAGCTTAGGTGATCTACAGCGAGAGTCAGAACTAAATAGTGGAAATGGGGATTAAAAGACTAGGTGAGTATGAAAGATATTAATTTCTAATTGGCATGTATTATAGGTAGCAGTAAAAGCATAATTGAGTTAGGTTTTAGAGAGTAATGACATTAAGATAGAAACCTCTGGCTCAGGGTGGTTAGTTGAGCATGCACATTTATGTCTTCCCTCCCAAAAATATATTAAGTGATTCTAAAGGAATAATTAAAAAGTTATCATCCCTCTCTGACCAAGACAGAAAGAGGGTGGGGATCAGGGCACAAGGGATTTCAACATATCTGTAGAAGACTAAAAGTAGATGAAGCAGTAGTGACTGACGAAGCACTGTGGAGGAGAGAGAACTGAGAACGTACACTCAGAGATGGCTGTAGCCAAGGAGAAAACTGGTCTGTCCTGCAGAGCTCTGGAGAAGCTTGAGACCTCAGGAGAGAGGCCAGGGCCTAAACACAGGTAGAAATAGCAAGACTTTATAGATATAACAGTCAACTTTCCACACATCCCCACCAACTGCGTGCAAAAGTGTGATGCAGTCAGCTATATACCTACAAATGGAAGAGAGGATGGGTCAACCCCACAGAAACAGAATGGACTATTTGGGGGAAGCTAAGGGAGCTACTGTGGGAGTTGGCCCCCCTGGCAATCAGGAATCTCAAAGCGCAGTGCCCTGTTTTCTGTCCCCTTGCCCTTTCCATCTGTCCCACCTGTGTACACAGAGTTCACAATGTGTCTACTTGTTGTCTTATATTTAAATATGAATGTGAACCAAAGATCTTATAACATGAAAGAGAAACATGAAAATAAAAAGATTGGAGGAGGAGAAAATTCCAAGAATCAAAATAGACCTATCAAAAAACCTACAAGTCTTGTTTTATGAATACCATGAGTTCTCAAATCTCACTGAGAATTCAGTAATTTGTAATAGCTTGAAAAAAAAACAGGATGTTATTTTAAAAACTCTTAAAACTATGGCTGCCTAAAGATAAAATGATAATAAATTTCTCTTCTGAGTTGGAAAGTAAAATATAGAGAAAAATCTCCCAGAAAGTAGAATTTAAAAGACAAAAATACATAAGAAATGAGGGAAAAGATAAGAGACAAAAATACCACCCCGATTGTTCTTATATCTGATTAATAGAAACTCAAGACAAGAAAAGAAAAAAGGAGAACAAATCCTAAAATAAATAAAAAATAATTTTACAGAACTGAAGGACATTAGTCCTCATATTTAAAGGTCCCTTTCAGCACCAAGCACAGTGAATGAAAATGGTTCTTACCTAGACAGCTATTTGTGAAATTTTAGAACATCAAAGGGAAATACAGGATCCAAAAGCTTCCAAGAAACAAAAACCAAACACACAAAAATTGAGGTTCAGACTAGAATCAGTATCAGATTTCACAACAAAAACAATTGAATATAGAGAATAAAGCCATGCCCTCAGATTATGAGAAAAATTATTTTCAATCTATCCTACGCCCTGAAAAACCAACAGTTAAGTATGATAGTTGAATAAAGACATTTTCAGAAGCAAGAAATCAAAAAGTTTACCTCCTATTTCATAAGGTGTTATATGAAGAGAGAGAGAAAAAGAAATATATGAGGTCTGTCAGGAAAAAGTCCAGCCATTGTTAATGTAACAAGAATGGTTTGCCTGACATCAGTGTAACCTGGCAGCCAAGGAGAGTGGACTGGAATGTGCATGTGTCAACGATGATGATGTCATTGTACTAGTCCATGGCGGGGAGCATTGAGGGAGCAGGTGTACTGTGTGGTCATTGCATTCAAAATGACTATATAAGTAGAACAACAAATCTGTATCAAGTTTTGCATTAAGCTTGAACATTCCTCTGCAGAAACTATTTGGATGATTCAGGAGGCCACAGCTATGGGCAACTGGTGATTGGCAGCTTTATCACAACAATGCGCTTGCTCATGCATCATATCTCATGCAGAGTTTTTGGCCAAATATCAAATCACCCAGGTGACTCAGCCCTGCTACAGTCCAGATTTGGTGCCTTGCAACTTCTGGCTTTTCCCAAAACTAAAATCACCTTTGAAAGGGAAGTGATTTGAGACTTGATAACATGCAGGAAAATATGACAGGGCAGCTGATGTCTTTCGGGAGAACTATGTGAGGTTCCAAGGTGCCTACTTTGAAGGTGACTGAGGTGTCATTGTCCTATGTACAATATTTCTTGTATCTTCTTCAATAAATGTCTCTATTTTTCATATTACACGACTGTATACCTTCTGGACAGACTTCTATATAGTATCTAGAAAACAATGGATTCAAAGTAGGAGATCAGTGAAGCCCCAGTGAAACAGGTTTGCAGTGCAGATCAATAAAGCAGCCAGGCTAAACCAGCATGAGAGAGTAGGTCCAGAAGAAATATCTTCCAGAAAAAAGTGGGTGGTATCAAAAAGAATTACTGCTCTAATCAGGAGGTCTTATTAAATGCAGCTCTAACAAAGGCACATTGAAAAGAACCCCTGCCTCCACAAAGGCAATTAGAAAAGCCAGAAAAAAATCAAACAACTAAAAAAGTAGTGAAATGTAATCACTCTGAGGCATTTGGTACTGTAGTAAATAATTGTTACATAGCCATACTAATGTTAATATACTTTATTGATTTTAAACTTTTAAGGTCAACCTATGGATAAACAATGGAAAACAATTTCAGTTGAAGAACAGAATATACATGTTTCCAGCCTGACAATGTAAAAGTTTAGAGGACAGGGAGATGGAAAATGGAAAAAGGCAAGGGTGCTAATACTTTATTTTCAAAGTGGGGAGTGAAGTGGGCAGTTGCAGGTGACAGAACTATACATAATTGTACAATTTAAATTTATAATGGAAATAAACAGAAGAGTGAAAAATAGGAGGAAATAAGCAAAAGAACTAAAGCTAGTGGTCTGATTTCTCATGTACCACAGCAGGATGTTTTCCTATCACCAACACCGTGGGGTCTTCTGCATCAGATGGCACAAGAGGTGGGGCTGCTGGCCCAGTAGCCAGGACTGGCTGCAGAGCCCTTTTCTGCTCTGGGTCTCACTCAGCGCAGGCAGCCTTCTGTGTCGCTCAAGACATAGACTGAGACTAGAACCTAGAGAGGCCTATTGGCCAGGTGGCCTCCACGTTTGTGCCAGGGGATGCTAGGTACAGTGATTTGTCTCTTACTTTGGAAGAGTTCTCCCAGTATGTCCTTGATTGTTGGATGCCTAAAAACTTTTGAGAAGTGGTGGATTCTTGAATCTTCATAGGGTTTATCTTCCATCTTCTGGGGCACATGTGCATCAAGACCTTCAGTGAGCTAACCACCTGTTGTTCTTCCTGCCTTATCAGCATGGTCAGCCATGGAAGATGTGATATTCTTCAGGATGGCCTGGTAGCCTAGGTCTCTTTGGGCTATATTATATCAGGGGCAGGAGAGTTACTATAGCCCTTGGGCAAACTGTAAATGAATAATGCTGTTCCTTTCACGTGAATGCAAACTGTTTCTGATTGTCTTGTCTCATTGGGATTCAAAAGAACAAATTCACCAGATCGGTGATCACATACCATATACTTGTGGCCATGTTATCTGTTCTAGGGAAGATTCTGGTCTGTCATAGTTATTGCAGGCAGGGCTATGACTTGGTTGTCTCTGCAGTCGTCTACAGTCATTCTTGCGGATGTGCGCAGTTTCTGTGGGGGTCAGACTGGTGAATTAAATGGAGGTGTGAGGGGGACTTCCACTTCTGTGTCCTTAGGTCTTTAAAATTGGCCATAATCTCTGTTACACTCCCTACCTGGGATATATTAGATTTGATATACTGCCTTGGGGCCAGCATTAAAGGTGTTTGGAGGGAGTTTCCGAGGTTTTCATTTTGCTCTCTTCACTATAATAACTCTGCTCAGCAGGCTAAGGACCCCAGGAGGGGATTACTCCAGTTGCAGGTATGTTATTTCCAATTATACCCTTAGACACTGGGGAAATGACACCTTGGTATATCCACTGACTCAGCAGACCCACTTCGTGCCAGCCTTTGGCCAGGACTTCATTATTACCTGTTTCCCAGGGTCCTTCCATTCTATGCGGGTAGGGGAAGCATCATGATGCTTTGGGTCTCCAAGTATCAGTATCTACTCAGATCCCACATCCAATAGTCCTCCAAATGTGTGGGTATCCCCCTTTCTGCAGTACACAGTCACTGGAGTAAGGGGCCATCTGTCCCTTTGGGGAAGGATGAGGAGAATGACTGCAGTATACACTTGCTATAATGTGACATCTCCTGACTCTGTAGGTTCTAGATTTGAAACTAGGCTCAGGTCTTGGAACCAAGCAAGAGATCATGACTCTTTATTAGGGTGACTACTCTCAGCCTCCTGGTTTTATTCTTGACTTTCTTTTTTTATTATATGTGTTAAGCAGCATCCTTGTTGTCTGTCTTTTATCAAGTCCAACACCTCCCCAGCCCACTTATGCTGGAATTTAACCCTAGTTATTGTCCTATCATCCAGGAGAGAGAGGAGTTAGCGAGCAGCTACTGAGAGGGTGAGATCTCTGGGGTAGGGATGTCTGTAGCATCCTTCAGTGCAGGGGAAATGCTACCTCTAATTAAGGAGTGAGCCACCTGTGCAAACTCTGAAGGTCTAAGGAAGTGGTGGGTATAGAATCAAAGTACTCAGAGAAATCTGTCCTGATGATCCCATGCAATGTTTCACGGACCTAGTATTGTCCAGGGAGGGCCCTGATTTTAGCATAGCATACCTGCCTTGGCTGAGCGCACAAATGTCTCTGAACCTCTGCAACTTTAACTATGAGATTTGGTTTTTGCTCATTCTACTCTTAGCGCATCTTTGTAAGCTACCAAAGAAGCCTTCTAGCTCTCACATTTAGTCCTTAACTGCTTAATAATGGCCCTCTTTCACATTAGCTCTCATCAATACGTGTTAGCAGTCGCCAGAAGCTCACTGTCTTTATAGACAGTTTTCCCCATGTTTTTCCAAATACCTGACTCACCACACCTGCGAAGGCATCTCCTTCCATGGAGATGGTTTCACCCCCTACAAAATCTTCAGCAATTGGACCACCACTGTGTGACCATCTCTGCCACACACATCACTTATGATGGTGTCCTCTTGGGCCACTGTCACTAAGTAGTTGGCCTCAGAACCCTATTTACTACCTGTATTCTTGGACCACTATTGGCACCACTATGTTATTTAGGTTCTCTGAGGAGCAGGTGCTGAGACAGGATTAGATGTGCAAGAGATTTATCAGAGAACATCTGTGAGGGGAAATGAGGAGGGAGACAGAAGAGGCTGGGGGGTGGGTCTTCTTTGGGACATGAAAGTCTGTGAAGGAAGGTAGGGCAGAAAAAAAATCTCAGATGAAGTATCGTACAAGGAAGCTTCAGCAAAGCTGGTGGGCAGTTCTTGAGTGAAAGCCATCTTTCTGAGAAGTCTCACTTCCCCCCAAAACAGGCCTGTCTCAGTATCCCTGCTCTGCTCAGACTGCAGCCTCTCTGCATGGGTATGGGTTTTAGAGCACGGTGCCTGGGGACCTTGGCCAGTGTCCCGACACCAATGTCTCAGGCACATGTTTATGGCAGCCACAGGTAGTCCTCTTTATAATTTGGGATTTTTTTCCTTTACCATATGCATACTTAATTTTAAAAAGAAGGAAAAAGGTGATGTGAGCATATTATCACAGATAGGGAGATGACTACCAGAGAAAATGGTCAATAGTTCTACCTGTAAAGCAAGGCTAGGTTGGGGAAGGGTAGAAGCAGTGACTGTTGCTTTTTATTATCACCCCTTTAGTACTATTTGTTTTTCAAGCATGTGCATTTGCTATTTTGATAATTTTCCTTATTATTAAGAAACAGAGAGAGGGACAGAAAGGAAAGTCAGGAAAAATAGGGGTGGGAAGATAAGTTTACTTCTGAGAACAAGTTAACAACACTTATTGAACACCTTGTATCACTAATCCTTGAAACATTTCCAAGAGGGAGGAAATATTATTCCTGTTTTACAGATCATGACACTGAGATTTAGGATTAAATCTTAGGTGAAAGATTTTGCTGAAGACCACGTGGCTAATAGGTGGCCTCAAGATTTGAATGGAGGCCTGTGTCTGTGCTCTTTTCACAAGTAATGGGCAAGAGGCAGCTGACGGATGAAGGCTGTGTGGGGGTGAGCCATGTCCGGCCCTTGGCCAGCCTAAACAGTGCCTTGGCCCAGCGGAGCTCACAAGGAGCTCAAGGGGCCAGTGTTAGTCATTGTTTAACTATATTATACATATTTAGCCTTTTAAATCTTTTCTGAGAAATCATTTCTTTCTACTCCTGTAATCATCTTTGAGTAGCTTCTTATAATAAAAATACGTAAAGGAAGGCATCTGTGGCCAAGAGATGGGGCTGTCTGGGGCTGCACCAGGAGCCAGATGAAGTCAGCAGCCTGTTTTCTCCAGGCTGGGCCGATCGCATCATACCAGCCAGAGGACAGCCGGCGACTCCCTTTGTTTATCCTATAGCCTGAAAAAGACTCACTGGCAACAAGTATAATCTTTCTTGATAAATATATTAGTTTTATTTTAGTGGAGATGATCCCTGGATCTGTGATACAATCTCTAACAACATTTCCTTTTTCTATAATGACTTCTGGATGGGCTTAGACAGTAGAGAAAGTTGGAGGGGACCAGAGTCTGCAGAATGGCAGTCACTGGCCTCGAAATTAGGGGAATCACAGTGTGTTATTCTGCTTCCATAGATGGGCAGGTGACTGCCAAGCAGACCAGCCTTATGCCTGAAGAAGCTGTACAAAAAGAGAGGAGCAGAGTCCTGGGGCCAGTAAATGTCCTGGGTAGG
Source organism: Anoura caudifer (assembly GCA_004027475.1). Classification (NCBI taxonomy): domain Eukaryota; kingdom Metazoa; phylum Chordata; class Mammalia; order Chiroptera; family Phyllostomidae; genus Anoura; species Anoura caudifer. The sequence goes on from PVKU01006127.1 coordinate 57,086, forward strand.
TTGACAGGTGCTGGGCTAGACCACACCTGTTCAGCTGAGCTTATTATTTACTGCTGATGACTCTGGCACCTCCAAGCCAGGGGTTGATACTAATAGTATCCACCTGGCAGGAGTAAATAATAAGCAAATTAAGTACTTAGTAGAGTGTTCAGCAAACACTCAATACATGTGAGCTATTACTATTAAGAAACCTGCTATAAGAGGGCAGATCTCACCCCGGCCAGTGTGGCTTAATTGGTTGGATCACTGTCCTGTAAATGGATCAAAACCAAAGGGTTGTGAGATCAATTCCCAGTCAGGACACGTACCTAGGTTGTGGGTTCCATCTTCGGTTGGGGTGCGTACGAGAAGCAACTGATTAATGTCTCTCTCTCTCTCTCTCTCTCTCCCCCCCTCTCTTCACCTCTCTCTAAAATCAATAAACATGTCCTCAGGTGAGGATTAAAAAAACGAGTATAGATCTTAGAAGTTTTCATCACAAGTGAGGGAGAAATTAATTCTGTGTGGTGATGGATGCTAACTAAACTTACTGTGGTGAACCTTTCACTGTATATACAAATACCTAATAATTATGTTGTGTACCTGAAATAAATATGATGTTATAGTCAATTGTATCTAAATAAAACAAAACACCAAAACGAAACAGAAACTTCTTAGTGTGCCTATTTTAGTCTCAGAGGATAAACTGATGTTGAGAGGACATTTGAGATAGAAGAGTTTTGAGTCTGTATGCAGTTAGCTCCACTAATCTCCTTTCTGTTTCTGTCTTGGCTTTTGTTTCTCCCTGTGATAAAGATAAATACACATTATATTTTCTTAGAATTTTTTATGATTTACCTTTTTATTTTTTTACATTTACCTCTTTAGTCCATCTGAAATACATTTTGGTACATTCTAGGAGGTAAGAAGATAATTTTTTTCCAAATAATCAATTTTCCCAAAGCCATGTATTAATTTGAGATAACACTTTTGTGTTATACTGATTCTTACACAGGAGGTCTGTCCAGAAGGTCATGTACTATGAAAAATAGAGACATTTATTGAAAAAGATACAAGAAACATTGTACATAGGACAATGACACCTCAGTCCCCTTCAAAGTAGGCTCCTTGGGACCTCACACAGTTCTCCCTCTCACCATCAGCTGCCCTGTCATATTTTCCTGAATCTCATCAACAGTCTCAAATCTCTTCCTTTTCAAAGGTGATTTTAGTTTTGGGAAAAAACAGAAGTCACAGGGTGCCAAATATGGGCTGTAGGGGGTGGGCTGACTCACCTGGGTGATTTGATGTTTCACCAAAAAACTCTGCATGAGACATGATACTTGAGGGAGCATGTTGTTGTGGTGAAGCTGCCGATCACCGGTTGCCCGTAGCTGTGGCCTCCTGAATCATCCAAATAGTTTCTGTAGAGGAATGTTCAAGCTTAATGCAAAATTTGATGCAGATTCATTGCTCTACTTGCTCACACATTTTGAATGCAATGGCCACACAGTGCACATGCTCACTCAGTGGCGTCTACTGCCCCCACTGACTAGTACAGTGAAGTCATCATTGTTCATGCATGTGCATTCCAGTCCACTCTCCTTGGCTGCCAGGTTACATCAATTTCATGCAAACCATTGTTGTTACATTAATAATGGCTAGACTTTTTCCCAGACAGACCTCCACCAAATAGTTTTTTCACTCTTGGCAATTTTTCCTGAAGAAAAATAAGAAATTCAGACAAATATTTATGTGTGTGTGTGTATACATACACACACACTTATGTATAAAGCTGTCTATGCTGCCATTATTTGTAATAGCAAAAAATTGGAACTATTTTTGAAAGGTATAGTTATACAAATTATATTACATTTATAGAATGAAATGTCATTAAAACCATAAATTTGAAAGAAAAAAACATAGGAAATACATTTTTATATTAAGTAAAAATGCAGTATAGGAAATTTTTATGTAATATTATTTCATCATGTTTTTAAAAATAAGCTTTTGCCACAGTGGCCTTTCAATTTCCTGATCAGACTCTTTCCAGCCTCAGGGACTTCACACATTCCTTTTCCCCTCCCTGGAAAGAATTTCCACCTGTTCTTTATAAGGTTGGCTCTTTTTTGTTCTGCAGGTCTCTGCCTAACTAAATGTATCATTTTAGAGAAGCTTTTTCTGATTACCCTATTAAAAGAAGATCCAGGTCCCTTCTTCACTAGCCCCCATGTTTAAACATCTAGCCCTGGCTGGTGTAGCTGTGGATTCAGCGTGGGGTCACCGGTTCGATTCCCAGGTATGGCACATGCCTGGGTTGCGGGCCAGGTCCCTAGTGAGGGCCACATGAGAAGCAACCACATATTGATGTTTATCTCCCTCTCTCTCTCTCTCCCTTCTCCCTCTCTAAAAATAAATAAATACAAATTTAAAAAAGAACTAATTGCTGTTAAAAAATAGAATAAACATCTAATTACCCTTTCCATGTGGGTAAATTTTGCCTCTCCATTTGAAAGATTTGCTTCTAGAAATCTAAGACCATATTTTTAAGTTTTCTCTCCAAAGCACCCATTCCTGTGATCTGAGTGCAAAAAATATGCACTATTGCCTGACCCACTTTTCCATTTCCTAAGGATTTTACATCGCCTTTGTGTCCTTAAAACAATCCATATACAAATCTAGATCCTATTTTACATCACTCAAAATTTAAAGTCTTAATGGAAGACCCCAAACCATAAAACTCCTAGAACATAGAAACAAAGCTTGTTGGTATCGGTCTTGGCAATAATGTTATGAATATGATAGTGAAAGCACAGGCAACAGAAGGCAAAATAAACGTAGGGGACCACATCCAACTGCAAAGCTTCTGCCCAGGAAAGAAAACCAACGACAAAATGAAAAGGCAGCTTACCGAATGGGAGACAGTGTTTGCAAACCCTATTCCTGGTAAGGGGTTAATATCCCAAATATATAAGGAATAATACAACTCAAGAGCTAAAAGAACAAATTCAGGAAGGGGAAATGTACGAAGATGATTGAAGGACACACACTTTCAGTTATAAAATGAAAAAATAAGTTCTTGGGGTCTAATGGACAGCATGGTGACTGCAGTTAACAATACTGTGCTCTATACTTGAAAGTTGCTAAGAGAGTAAATCTTCAAAGTTGTCATCTCTCACACACACACACACAAGTAACTACATGAGGTGAGTTAACTGACCTTTTCATGGTCACTTTGCAACATATACCTATATCAAACTATTGCATTGTACACCTTAAACTCACACAACGTTACATGTCAGTCACATCCCAATAAAGTATGTGTGGGGGCATCTCAGTGTGCAGACTGTTACCAGGACGAATTGTGCAGAGGAATAAGTAAGTTCCTGGTGATAAAACTTAAGGCAGATATAAAACATGAAACAGTGAATGTGTTTCCGGAGGGTATACGTCAATAGCCAGGGCCCCCTCTAACCTATATTCCTTTAAATTCATGTCAGAAAGGAGTGTCTGGAGAGAGTGAAGTCAGGCTGAGAATCAGAGCCAGATGCAGCTTCCCTTCTAGGTAGATGGGGCCCTGGATAATTGGACCCAGGTGCCTGGGAGAGGGGCCCCAGAGCTTTCAAGGTGTAATCAAGCCTACTTAACTTATGATTATAAACAGCATGTGTCCTTCACTTGTCAGAGTCTGGGCCTCAGATTTGACAGGAATCTCCAGTCCCTCCCTTCAAACTAAATTCCTCGCATCCCCCTTGCTGTTTCCCACAACCCAGTTCCCATGGCTTTTGTTCTTCCTGCGACTGAAGGGGCACTGCTTCAGCTCTTCTTCCAGACTCCGGAATCAATCAGGTCAGTTTCTTTATAAGAGAGTGGAGACCCAGCGTCCAGGATTCCTGAAGTGGAGCTCCACACAGGCAAAGGGATGGAGTCTGGGCCTTCTGCGCAGACAGGACGCCCACGAGAAGTCCTCATGCAACACAAATGCATGGAGCTCACACACCTGACAAACCGCAGTGATTGCCAGGGTCCTACTGCAATGCCTGGACTACTGAAATCACACCTCGGACTTGTCACAGACAACACTTGTCATTCACAATTAAGTGCTTGCAATTTTGATAGTTTTGACCAATCTCGAGGACCCATTGAAATGCCAGGTTTTCATTTTCCTGAGGCCCAAATTTGAATTTCCTGTGTTGGGGTGCTAATCCACAGGGACTAATGATTGCGTTGAGTCAACTGCTCAGTATCCAGATTTCAGTGTGACTTCCTGCATTTTCTTATAGCATGTGGGCAGTGATATAAACTGTCCTCCAGGGGCAGGCGGGACTCTAACATTTTTACTTACACCCAGCTATAATTTGTGGGGGAAATTATGTGTTACGGAGGTATGCACAAAGTAAAGATCCATGAGGAGATCCTTTGATTTTCACAGGTCTCTTATAGTCTTTGTTTGTTTGTTTTTTGTTTTGTTTTGTTTTTTGTTTTAAGATCTTCCCCTGTTCTAAAATAGAGCAAAATAAATTCCATGTCCTCATGCAGACAAGCTTAACTGGTATCTTCAGGCTGTCAGAGAGGGTCATAAAGAAGCTTTAAAAAGTGCACATTTCATAGACCTTTCGTTGCAGAGGTGAGCAAACCTTCCAGATGTCCTCAAACTGCATCCACAGGTTCACCTTCCCTATTTTAAATGAAGGAAGCCCCTGTTGCAGCCTGCATAGGGGTCAGCTATAGGCAGTCCAGGGCAGGCCTCCAAGGAACCTGCCAACCTGCCCCCTTACCCCACGTAGGAGTGGTTAATGCAGGGTCTCCTCCCCAGTGGAGAGTTAATTGGAAATGTTACACTTCAAGAGGAAAAACAAGAGTAATGGAAAAGGCATCCGTGTGTGACCAAAGCCTTAACTGAAAACAGGCTTTCTCTTTTCCCAGTCTGGGAAACCAGGGAGGAGAGAAGCCAGGGAGAGAGCAAATGTGGACTCTCATCTGGGGATGGAATGTCATGGTGGGGGGTGGGTACGTAGAGGGGAGTCATGGGTAGGATTTGGGAGATTTGGGGGAGAGGGAAGATTGGTGTGAAGAACTCAGAATGAAGCAAGGCTAGTGTGGATGGTTAAGTAGAGAAGGGGGCTTTGAAACTCATTCTCTTTCTAGTTTCTTTCGGGGTAGGGTTAGGGAGAGGAGAGAGTGACAGGGGTAGGATGAACTAGGGTTTTATCTGATGGCCTCTGAGGAAACTGGGGGTTTTGACTAATTTAAGTAATTCAACAAGCATCTGCTCAGAACTGAGGTGTATCTCCTACTCTCTCATGAACTCATCCTATCTAGGTAAATGTGTCCCTGCCCAGCCCCTGCCCTCCCCATGCTTCTCTTGGCTGCTCTGCTGTTCATATTAGCCTCAGCCACACAGCCACGCTGACCTTATTTTTATAGAGCACCTTTTCTTCTCAAACCAAACTTATGGGGACTGGAAGTCCAAATATGGGAAATGGAGCCTCCTGTCGTGGTATTATCTTGTCTGTGCAAGGACATGGCACTTATCTTGCTGTGGGTCCAATCTATTGTTTTCAAACACACAAATTCCACAAACTTTTGCTGAGCCCATTCTGAACCAGAAATGGTAGCAGGCACTGGAAATAAATAGAGACATAGGCACTTTCTTGATTTCCCAAATAAGGAAATGAGATACAACATGACAGAAAGGATCATGAAATCCCAGAGGAAGGGCATTTGACTCAGTTCTAAGAGAGGTGAGAACTTCTTGGAGATGGCATTTGACCTGGTTCTGGAATGGTAAGTGGTGGTTGCAGGCACAGAACAGGAAGATGGGAACTTGGAGACAAAAGACTGGGCTCACATCCTAGCACTGCTTCTTGCAAATTTGGGGAGCCTAAGTTTGGTCATCTATGTATTGGCTCCAGCAACAACTACCCCATTGGGAAGATTATAAAATAACTACAAGGTGCTATATATAGTGCAGCCTTCCCCTGTCTTAGTCCCACTGGCCTTCATCTACATCCTCTTCTCCATCAGCACCCACCTGAGAGACCACAGTGCAAACCTCTCATTGCTCAGCTACTCAACCGCTAAGACAAGATATCAGATCATGAAAGTGCCTGTGCTTTAGGCTCTCATCTCACCCCCCTCCCACTCATGCCAGTGCTGAACTGGCCCTGTATCTGCTTTGTGAACTAGAGTCCCTTGATCTTCCCCTACTCTGCTCACCTGTTCCTATGTTCACTTGCCTTCTTTCTCATGGGAGCCCCATGGTCAGCCAGTAAGTGATTCTCTCTGGTCTTGTCCACCCCCTTGCCTCTTGGCTTCTGCTGTGTGTATCTCTCACCCATGCTCAAACGCACTGTCTTCTCCAGATTCCTGCTTCTGGTGTTTGAGAATGCTGGAGAAAGCCCAGACGGCACAGTTCCATTGCACCTGCATAGTTCCGATCACCATTGGGCCCTTGCTACTTCTTAGTTTTCTTTTAATTTATTTCTTTTGAAATAACTCAGTATGTAAAGGCTGTATCGCTTAGCCTGAACACATAGTAGGAGCCCCATAAGTTCACTTCCCTTTCTTCCCCCCCTGATTCCTTATCACATTATCAAGGGCTCCTAGTCCAATCTTTTTATCTTTCTTATATCTCTGATTTCCTTCAGCCCTATGCTTTTGCTGTCTTGCACAAGCCCACTCCATGTCCTAATTCTCAGCTTACAACCAGTGATTCAGAGCACATGGTCTCAATCATCTAGCCTGGTCTGGTTATGTCTCCAAGCCTCACTTTCCTCTTCTGCATAATTCAAATTATAGTAGAGATTAAAAGTACCCCATCATTGGGCTGTTCAGAAGATTAAATGAAATAATATGTGTTAGTACTTAGGATAGGATTTTTTTACACGGCACACACAATAAATGTTAGTTGCTATGATGGTGATGATAATTTTGGATGCATTTAAAGCTTTTTTTTCCTTATCACTCTCGGAGAAATAGAGTGGCCAAGAACAAGCTTGTGCTTCAGAGTCTATCCTCTCCTGAACCTCAGAAGACCTTCCTCTACAATGAACCTCTTCCTTCTTCAATCTCTTCTTTTTCATTGGCTTCTACTCCTGAACCTATAAGCATATCATGTCTTCCATATCTTAAAAAAGTAACAACTTAAATATCATGTCTCAGCTCCACTATCTCCTCCAGCTTTTCACATCTGTTCCTCAATTCATGGTCACACTTATCCAGTTGGTATTTATAATGCCAGTATTTCTCTTTACTATCCCCTACGCCATCTCACCCATAAATTCCTTGATAGCTGGCTTCCACCCTCAGAGTCAACAAAGCCACAAACAGCTTAAAGATCACTGACCTTTTCCCAACCTCGACCCTTCTCAAACCATTTTTGCAGCATCCTTTGATCCTGGTCTCCCCAGCCTTTAAGAAATTCTCTTTCTTTGGCCTGCTCAACCAACTTCCCTCCTGCCTATGCTCCCTCTCTTCTGACCATTTGCTTCTGTTTCTCTGGCTCTTCTTCCTCCAGTACATACTGGAACATAGATGTTTCTAAGAATTAGACCTTGATCTTTATTTTCCTTGCTTCACATGGTCTCCTTGGACAAACTCGTCTACTTTAACAGTCACCTCCCTAGTAATACCTCTCAAATCTTTGTCTCATTAGCCCAACTACTTGGAGACACATTTAGGCATTATCTTGAAGAGTTAACATTTATATGCTTTGTGACCCAGCAATTTCACTCCTAGGAATAAACCGAAGAGTAACTCTTACACATACGTACCAGGAAACCCATGAAAAATGTTCAAAGCTCACTGTTCAGAAAAGAAAACAAAAACAAATCCAAACTGGAAACAACTCAGCTGCCTAATGACAGTAGATAAATTGTGTATTTTCGCAAAATGCAATATTGTACAGCCGAGATGATATTCAGCCACATGTAACATGCAGGAATCTTAGTGACATGATGTTGAATGATAAAAGCAAGTTCCAACAGACATTATAGTGTAGCCTCTTTATAAAGTTAAAAAAAATAAGCAAAATCAATTTACTTTTTAGGAAAGAATATACATGTAATAAAGTAGAAAACTAAAGAAATTACAGACACAGAGATCAGGACCATGGTTCCCTCTGAGGCAGAGGGCCAGGACATGGATGAGCACCTGGGCAGGTTCACAGTTATTAAAGGTAAAATGAGTAAGTCAGGGCCACACATACAAAGATCATTGTGAGAAAATTCCAGTCCAACCACTCTCCTAAACTCCATTCCTGTTTTTCTAACTCCCTACTGGCACCTTCATTTGATTATTTCATTAGCTATTAAAACTCAAAATGTAAAAAATTGACTTTATATTCATCTTCAAATTTGCTCAGCCTTCTCAATCCCAAATTTTTGTAAATGACCTTCACCTCCTCCAAGGCAGTCTGCTCTGTGCCTCGACATTTAAAAGACTCTTTGTTTCCTCTTATTCTGTTACTTCCCAACTCTTACTTTAATCTCCAGTAAGTTGCATCTAGGAAGTGGCCGAGCCAGAATTCTCACCCATATGGCTTGTTGCCACAGCCTGCACTTTTAATCACTTCTGTACAGGTGATAGTGGAACAAAGTGACTTTTAAGCAATGACATCTGGCCTTGAGGCCTGAGGGTTCATCTGCCCTGAGGGTTCATCTGCCCTTCCCTAAAGGGTAGCTGATGTACCAATCTGCTCTTCCCATCGCCTCTACCTTCTTTTGAGCTCTTGCCTCTCCAAATCCAGGCTGCTGGGCACCCAGATCCACCCCCTGAAGTCCTGCCCAGTGTTCTGGCTTGGACAAACTTTGCCAGGCCTGCTGGACAGCTCTTAAGGCCACCCTGTAGGGAGGAGGGCTACACTAGGCTCAGCGTGGATGGGAATAAACAGCTCTTGTGAGCAGCCGGGCCAGATGGAATCGCTGGAGTTTTTTGTTTCTTGAGCCCTGCTGGGCAGCCCTCTCCAAGAGCAACCATAGAGTACAGCCTCAATGGGATCCTATAGGTCAACAGAGAGGATAGGCTGGGGCCAGGAGGGAGGAAGGAGGTTGCAAGCATAGCCCCAAAAGCCACTATACTGCCTGGAGAAGTGATTATTCCTAATAAGGATACAGCAGTTCCTGTTTACAGTTGTTCCAAACATCCCTCACGCCACAACCCATTGCGAAATATGTGCCAAGGACCAGCAACCTTTTCTGTTTAAAGATTTCTGACTTTACAGCTGGTCTGCAACCTTGCTGGATTCTGGCCTCTGCTCCTTTATAGAACAGGCACATTCTCTCTATGCCTCCTAAAGCACCTTCTCTGCGGCTCTTTTTCTTTTGTGTCTCTACCCACATGGCTCCCATTTGGGCTTAAGTATGGGGGCAATGAACACCTATAGACCCTCTGGCAAGATCATTAGCATTTCTTCAGATGTCCAGTCACCAAAGACTGGAATTCTTCAAAATGTAAAGTAGACAACTCCTAAGAGATTGCATGTAAAGGGAAATTATGTAATTCAAACCCTACTGCTTCCTGTTCTGGAAGAGGAAATGTTTCCTGGCTGGCTTGGCCATCCGGGCATTAGGAAGTAGAGTGAGCATTGGAGGTGAGGTGTCTTGGATACAGAAGGGAGAAACCTTCCATAAGAAAGTTTTCTTTCTAAATTAGGCAATTTGGGAAACCCTGGTTTTTTTGTTTTTTTTTTTTTTGTTTTGTTTTGTTTTTTTGCAGAAACTCAATATTTATTAGGCATCTACAGTATAAAATATTGCCATTTCTAGGACTGTTGTTTTCTTGAAGTTTTTAAAGAACTACTTTCTTTTCCTCCCTCTTCTTCTTACCCCCTTTTTACCTCCTTCATCAAAGGGACGTAGCTCCCACACCTTAAGGATCGGAGCCATTTTAAAGCAGTTTCAGCCCTGGCTGGTGTAGCCCAGTGGATTGAGTGCCGGCCTGTGAACCAAAGGATCGTGGCCCTGATTCCCAATCAAGGCACATGCCTGGGTTGCAGGCCAGTTCCCAGCAGGATACGCATGAGAGGCAACTATACATTGATATTTCTCTCCCTCCCTCCTTCCCTTCCCCTCTAAAGATAACTAAATAATCTTAAAAAAAAAATAAAGTAGTTTCAGTTGGAATGAAGGAATAGGAAACTGTTACAGTATCTTTTGGGATAGGAGACCTAGGCTCTGGACTTAGCAGGGTCTTGAGATGTCAGCTCTACAGATAATTAGCTCTGGGACCTTGGACAAGGGGTGAAATTCTTAATCTCATGTATAGAGATTAAAATCGTTACCTCATAGAGCAATGGTGAAAATTAAATGAGATAATGCATATAAAAAGCCTGGCACAATTAGCATTATAATGATCAACAAATGGCAGCTATTGCTGTTTTTATTAATATCATTGTTTCATTGTTCCATTTAAATAGAACTCATCTAAGAACCGCATCCATCTGGAACTCAGCCCAAAACTAGGAAGTCAAAAGAAAAAGGTCTCTGAGCAGCTAAAATTAGTGTCTGTGGGCTGAGAAACAAAAACTTTATTCACAAGCAAAAACTTTATTCACAGATAAGATTCTTATTTTGAGCCTATTTAATATTGTGCATAGAATTATATCAGGCCCACAGTAGAGAAGCAAACTAAACAGGGAAGCATGTGGAAAGCATTAAAATGTGAGAGGCGAATTCTGATGATTAGCAACCAGAACTACAGAAATAAAACATAAGAATTATAACCACACATTATTCAGGGGCATTTAGAGTAAGGCAATTTATTGAATGCCCATTGGGTGATAGATATTCTATTGGGTGTACTGGGTACACTGTTTAATCCTTATGACAACCCTCTGCAGTGTGTATTTTTATGCCTGATATTACAAAAGTGAACTAGCTGGTTCACAGAATTTAAGAAAATTGTCACCAAGATAGGAAGGGGTAGTAACCTCAGAGCTTGCTTGCAAAGACCGCTTCCAGGTGTCTGATGCTCCACACTCTCTCTCACCTAGTTGTTTAGATCTCAGAAGGTCCCCAGTCCATCCTTCCTTCTTCCCTCTCTTCCCTCCTCCCTTCCTTTCTTCTTTCTTTCCTTTCTTCCTTCTTCTGTTCATCCACTTGATAACTGAAACAGAGTCCTCGAGCTCAGGGTACCTAAAAAAAAAACTAAATTTTATTTTAAATGATTTTAGACTTACAAGAAGCTGCAAAAATAGTTCCCATGTACCCTTCTCCCAGCTTCCCCTGATGACATCATCTCATGTAAGTGCACTCCATTATCAAAGCAAGGAAATCAACGCTGGTACAGTGCCGTCACGGACCTTGTTTGGATTTTCACCAGTTTTTGCATACACTCACTCATTTCTCAAGGAACTTCTAGTCTAGTATTTCTCTTATTATAGCATAATTTGTAATGACATTCCTGAGGTGAAATTGAGTTCGCATTTAAAAAGTTAAGAAAAGGTACATGCCTTTGGGGAAAACATCATTCAAAATCACTGAAATAAAGTTTTGGCACTTAAAGAGATGAACCCTTTGATCTCTGGAACATTTACTCTGTAAAACAGTGAATTTTCCAAAGCATTCTAGATAGCCAGGGCTGGGAGTCTGTGACTTCCCTTCAGAATATGATGGAATTGGCCAAGTCCTTAATGACACGGAAATCTTGTAAAAACTTGGTGCACTTTCAAGGTGTCCATGTTTAGCTGCGCAGAGTTTTTTTCCACCATGTTGCTCTTCAGTTTCCAAAATGCATCAGGATGTCGTATTACACAGTGTGGGCAGAATATTTGTAAGTCTGGCTATCTCTTCAATTCTTTCCATGTGTGCCATGGAATTTAAGTGCTGGAGTCAGGCATTTGTGAATACATTTTTCCATATGTATTGGATTCACCACTACCCAGTGAAGCACACATCTGATCCAGTTTACTGGGACTCAGGCAAGATAGTAAGAAGCTAGGAAAACTCCTAGACAAATGGAATGGGGAAACTGAGACTGATAGTTAAGTGGCTGAGCAACTTACAGCCAGATAATAAATCAAAAGGTCTTGTCTTCCCTAACCAAGGACGCTTAGGAGCAAATGGTTTACATATTCCACACCATGCTGGGGCAGACCTGCTTCCATTTGGTCCCCTTCTTTGGTGGCATTCTTTGAAGGTGAAGCTGACCAGAGAATGACCCTGACCCCTCTATATGCTCATTTTGATGAATCAGCACATTAAAGGACACCTGAAAAGCTGATGAATATCCTATTGAGATCCTCCCCTGAGACTTCCATAAAATTTTTGCCTTTAGAAAACAGATAAAAACCCTTCAGACAAAGGACCCAGTGCACAGTCTCCCTGGCACATGTCTGTGCCTCCCCTTCTTTCCTTGGGTGTGTATCTTTGCTTTCTTTCTCCTAAGCTCTAAAGGTTCCCAGGAGACTTGCAACAGGGTACTCTAGTGGGAAGCAGCAGCTCATTTGGAGCTAATCCCTGAACCTCTCTCTAATGGCCTTCCTTCTGCTTCGATAACTTGTTTCCTGAGTTCATGCAGCCCAGATGGCTCCCGTCTTCTATCTCTGTGATGTTCTTTGTAAAGGGCCACATGTAGGCTCAGGTCTTCCCCATGTTTCCAGAGGGCCAAGGCAGCCCCACTGAGGCTCACTCCTGTTATCATGATCTTGCCTCTTCCACCAAAAGTCCTCCTTTGTTTCGCTGTCCCTGGTTTTAATAAACATACTCTTAAAACCATCTAGACTCGTTTCATGAAAGCTTTCCTGCATGAAGTCAAGAACCCACACATTCCAGACTGTGCCAGGGCAGACCTGCTTCAGTCTCCGTCCCTTTCCAGTGACAAGATTACTTTTTTCTTTCACTTTGAGGACACTTAGAGTGAAGAAGTGAGACAGAGTGGTGTGTGCTAGTTCTGATCTGGGCAAGCTCAGGCCAAGAGAGCCAGCTGTTTCTGCTAGTCTCTGACCGGCATAGCACACGAGTATGGAGCCCCTTCGACAATGGCTCTCATGCTCTCTCACCTCATTTCTTCTCCTTTTGCTGCTGGTGTATGGACTTTTTAGCAGCCATTTTTTTTTCTCCCAAAATGAATGGAGAAAGGCCTCCCTACTGACATTTTACAGAGATGTGCCCCCAGACCCAGCAGATGGGTTCCAAACTGGCCCTGACATCTTCACTCTCAACTGCTTTTCTCTTCTGTAATCTCTCCACTTCTGCTAGCATCATGAAACTTTAATGGCATCCTTGATGCTGCCTTTTCCTTTGCCCCTAACTTCTGCTAAGGGCTTAGTACGGTTGATTCCATTTCTTACTCATCTTTCCCGTTATTTCCATTCATTGTCCCTTGAGTCTTCAGCAAGAAGGAAGCTGGCCACTCTCCTTTGCCAGACTGTGAACTCTCTGGGGGTGGCGTCTGCATCTTAGCCACCATTGTGGCTCTGAGACAGCTGTGCCATGCTTGACAGATGGCAGGCCCTCAGTGATATTTGAGTGATTCTCTCAGATGCAGAATATCACTCCTGGGGGACTAATTCCCCAGACAGGGCTCTGTTCCTTTTAGGCTGGGCTCCGGGGTTGCAGAACAGGAAAAACTATGCGGAGACAGGCCAAGTGGCCTGGGGGACATGGGCCTCTCCCCATGCCTCTGCTTCTCGCAGCTTGCTTAAGCCATTGCTACCTGCCTAGCAGCGGTCTTCTATTCTCCTGTTACCCCAAACTTCCATGTCTCCGGGTTGGAATAGGTGAGCCTATTACCTGAGAGTTTACAGTCATGGATCCAGATTTCCTGTTACCTACTCAGCAACATGCTGCCACTCCCCATTCAACAACTGTTCGTTAAGTTTTTCATTGTTAGGTGCCCTATAGTCTTTCTTTCATTAGAATCTCTTATATTCTCTATTGTTCACTCACTCATTGTGTTTACATAGGACATTTATGTGTGTGTGTGTGTGTGTGTGTGTGTGTGTGTGTGTGTACATCAGCATTGCTTTGAAACTCACTCATTTTATCATTTCACCTGTAAGTGAATCAGACCTCAGAGACCGAAGTGGTGGCTCCCAGTTTCGAGGGTCAATTTTGGACACGGCCTTAAAAGGCAACCGGCAACATCCTACACTCCCTGCCTCATGCCCCACCCTGAGAGTAATCAGATCACTGAAAATCCCTCCTATAGAACTACATCTTCGAGCTGCATTCTGGTGAACTTTCTTTGCCAGGTACTTTCAAACTTCAAAAGTTGTCTCCAATACTCTGGGATTTATGTTTTATCTGCTTAAGAAGATAATCAGGCATTTTGTAGGAATACACATTGAACAGGCATCTGGGGTATTTGTTGCAAAATATGCTTGGGAGTCTCCAGACAGATTAAGCTTTGTCACTGTTGGGTTTTGAAGGGTCACAGATTCCAATCAAGGGTGGCAGCCCAAGTCTGCCAAGCAGGGACTTCGACCGATATATCCTCTAATTCACTGAGGAGACAGGAACGGGCGCTTGGGCTGTGCTGGCCCTGAACCCCTTGAGCCCGGCAAAATTAGGATTCTGGAAAGGCCCTCAAATCTTTTTGTGTTAAAGGCAATATGTTTTTGGAAAAACACAACTTCCTGTTTTTATCCTGAAAGCAAGGTTTTTAAATTTCCAAATAATGCTCATAAAGTTTTTCAGACATCAAACAAATCTTGCATAACAATATGAAGATTTAAGGGTAAGTAAATTAAAAGCATGTGCATTAAATGTCCCTTAAAATACACATGTGTTTTAAGATTATGGGAGGAAAGTGCTTGACAAAAGGCCTATTGGGTTTCGTGAAACCTTGAATGTTTGAAAAATAGGACATTTGATGAATTCCAAACAAAACCAAGTGCTCCTGTCTATAGCAGAATGCTGTAAGCCAGTTTTCTGTATGTCCAAGATAAATGGTCTGCCTGATCCTGGAAGGGAGCAGCAACCCCCATGCCTTGCAAGTATAGCCCTGCAATGTGAACCATCAGTGTCAGTGGAGAAAATGGGAGTGAGGTCATGGTCACAGCCGTGCAGCGAACCCCCCGGAGGGACCTGATTTATAACTGCTTTGGGAGCCTCACAGTATTACATCTTTGGTTTTGTATACACATAATGTCTCAGCCTTCCCACCCCACAAATGCGTTAGGTAATATTAAAGGTTTTTCCACTGGGGCATGTTAAAATCTTGGCTTTGGTCCAAGCCAAAATTTAGCTACTCCTTGGGCATTATAATTGAGGTCTAAATAGAACTTGGCACTGTCCTAGGGTCTCTCAATCAATCAACTAACATTAAATGCCTCCTAGAGCAAGGCAGTCCTCAGACTGGGGGCAGGGAGCAGATGGGAGAAGAGGGCCGATGAAAAGTTCAGAAACTCAGAAGACAAAGTCCCAATTTGAAGTAGCTAATGTTCCAGCTGAGGGGCTAAAACACATGGGAAATTATCAAGTGCCACCTTGCAGCATAGATAGGAATGAACGCTGGATTAGGAAGACACTCTGAAAGAGGAGAGAATTTTGATGGGCCTTGAGGACTGAGCTGGTTCATGCACTTGTGAAAGTACACTTGTGAAATGTTTATGGAACACCTACTATATACAACACACGGCTAGTGCTGGGGATACAGAGGTAAACCAGATGGGCCTGGTGCTTGCTCTTGAGTTGGGAACATAGGCATCAAACAGCTAATTACATCATTTATCCTTAATTGTAATTGTGAGTGCCAAAAAGGAGAAGGACAGGGTACTGGGAGATGCCTCCTGAAGGGGTATTTCACCAAAGTTACATGAGTTGAATTGTCCTAGATCTTTAGTTAAAGTTTGCTCCACCTGCCTGCATGTTACACATGCAGGATCTCAGGCCACTCCCTAATCCTAGTGAATCAGAATCTGCATTTTTAACTCAATTCCAGGCAATTCTTAATGCACATTAGATTTCTAGAAGCAGTGCCAAGGTAACACACTATGCAGCAAGAGAGCAGAGAATGCCCGGATTACACGAGTGTTCAAATACCTGGATTAAATGGAAGAGACACCTCTTTTCCTGGATGACAGTTAGACAGCCAAGTCAAATGTGGAAGAGTCCGCATCTCTTGCATAGATGCTGAAGGATTCCTAAGGTCAGTTAACAGACCATTCATCTTTGCATCTTATGGGGGCTGCTTTGTCTATTTGTATCTTATTTTCGGTTATGCATCTACTGGGTCAGGATCCTTTCATGTTCCAAAATAGAAGATCTATTCTGTTTGGCATCAATATTTCCCTCCCGTTTCCCTCCCTCCACTCTCAGTGCTGGCTAATGCTTTCCAGATGAGGTGTGAGCAGCTGTTAATTGTACCCGGATCAGTCTTGATTTGTGTTTCAGTCAGCAAGGCACCTCGCTAATGGGTCTGAAACTTGGCAGCAGGCCTGGGACCAGTGTCAAAGGAAACAGATCCAAAAGACACACCGAAAAAGGCAAGGAGACAGGGAGCAGGATAAAAAAGGTTTGGAGGATGAAAGGAGGGGGAGGGAATCAAAGGGACAGGAGAAAACTTGAGAGCCTACTGAGGCAAATCAGCAGAAAAACAGATCTAGGAAAGCAGGAGATGGGAGGAGTGGGAAGAAAGGCAAACCCAGGAGAGAGGTGGGCAGGCAAAGGGGACAGGAGCAGAGGCATCGGCATCTCTGACGGGAGGCAAGATAGTCAGGGTGTATTTTGCGATGTGATCCTGAATGCTGATGATGCCTGCGGCCGCTCACAGCACGCTGTTCATGGGGAGTGTCAAACAGGGCAGTACCGCTTTTTTGAAGGCAGTAACCTGACACCTCTCTCCCCTCCCCCGCCCTGAGCCTTCCGAGAGCTAGGCAGGGAGCACTGAACTCTGACAGGAGCCAGCGAGAGCAAGCTCAAGTTCCAAGCCTGACAGAGTGGAGGGGCTCAGACGTACCTTGGCTTTATGAGCTGAGGCCGGAGGAAGGGCCTCTCCTGGACTGAGCTCCTGGAGCTGGCTTTCCTGGAATTGAGTTGGAAAGGGGCCTTGTTAGGGAAAGCTGAGAACTGAGGCCTAAGGCCTTTCTGAATTGGACACATTCATTGTATTTATTTAAAAAATATCACCTCTGAAGAGGGAGGAAATCCATCTGCCAATATGAATTCCAAATTGTCTGAGTGGGTGAGAACCCACATATACATGCAAATTTGTGCAGGGGGGAGAGAGGAAAGAAAACAGGAAGAGATTATCAAGAGGCAGAAGAACAGGGGAGAGAACAGGGAAGAGAACAGGATTACCGGTGGACAGGCTCTTCGCTTAGGCATCTGCGCAGCAGTGGCACACCGTGCACCCCTGCCCTAGCAAGAGGCAAATAAACAAGCCTGTGTTTTAGAGAAAGAAAACACTTCAAAAAAAGCATTCATGTTCAAACAAAAACTTAAACACCAATATTTATAGCAGCACTGTTCACAATCACTACAAGGTGAAGACAACCCACATACCCATCAACCGATGAGTGGCTAAACAAAATGCGGTGCATTCACACAGCGAAACATTATCCAGCCATCAAAAGTGATAAAGAACTGGTGCATGCTACAAAAGTGATGAACCTTGAAGACAAAGTTAAAGAAGCCAGACGCAAAAGGCCACATATTGTATGAGTTCATTTATATGAAGCACACGGAAATGGCAAATCTGTACTGACAGAATGTCGTTGAGTTGTTGCCGGAGGCTGAGAGAGGCAGGGCAGAATGGGGGATGACTGCGTGCTGGGCGTGAAGTTTCCATCTGGGGCGACGCAGGGATTCTGGAACTGGACAAGCGATGGCTGCACAATATTGTGAATGTACTTAATGTCACTGAGCTATGCATTTTAAATCGGTAAATTTTATGTTGTATGTACTTTACAATTAAAAATGCAAAAAAAAGCACTGATGTATCATCATTGTGAAAATCTGAAGAAAAAAACCAATTTGTTCTCTCATAAACTGCTTTTATTTTGATTCACACTTGGAGGGGCAAATGCACATATGACCCTGAAATGGAAACAGAGAATACAAAGTTCTGATAAAGAAAGGAAAAATGGTGATGGAAATAGCAGGGTAAAAGTCAAAGAAAACCGGTTACCTATAGGGCAGGAAAGAAAAGACAGGGATAGCTGCCAAAAAAGAGGAGCAGACTGAAGTGAGGAGAAACAAGGTTATCATGTTTCACCTCAGGCAGAAAAAGAGAGAAACAGAAAACAAGGGAGATCTTTGAGTGGCACCAACAGCATAGAAAAAAAACTAAGATGAACTAAAAGAAACTCTAAAATCAAAATAAACAACAGAAAAACACACAATGGGAAGAATTCTTCATCTTACGCCCTCCCTTTTATTTCCCATGACATGAGATCTTAAAACTGTGATGTGTCATAGATCTAGGGGCTGGGATCTGAGGGGGGCAGTTACGTGGGGATAGATCCTTCCTCTCTACACAGTGGACCTCCTTAGCCAAGGCCATTATCCACCAATGGCTGGTCTCTCAGACCTGTGGTCCCCGTGCTGGATGTGAGTAAGCAGAGACCAGGGGAGCCTCAGTCAGGGACACAGGAAGGAGAGTTATCTGTTGAGTGGGCAATCAGGGAATGACATTTTTGAAAACCCTTGCAGTTCTGTGATCTTGGTGTGAATGACTCTAAGCCACATGCCAGTGGCTGAGAAAAGGTCAGTTAGTGGGTCAGGGGATCAGTCCGTGAAGGTTTACTACAGGCACATGCGCTATTGGAAAGGTTTGCTGAGGGGACTTCCGAGGACTCACAGAGTTGTTAGATGGGAGGAGTGGGGTTGAGACTGTAACTTTCTGACGTTATATCCAGGTAGTTGGGATGTAAACGTTTTCAAAAATATTTTTTAATTTAAAAATACATATTAAAAAGATGAAAATACAAAGTACCCATAATGCCACCACTTTGGTGGATATATGCATGCATATTTACCAATACTTAGAACGAACACACACACACAGGATTATACCAAACATACTGTGTTATGTGAATATCTTTCTAGAGCAGTGATTTTCAACCTTGTTCATCTCATAGTACACATAAACTAAATACTAAAATTCTGAGGCATACCCCAAAATATATTTTTTTGCTGATATGATGAAAAATAGATATAATTTTGGTTGATTCACAAAAAAAAATAATAGTAATTACCTATGCTTTTTGCTCCAAAATGACTTTTTAAGAAAATCAGGTGCCAAGGGGTAAAAGCAGGATAAATAGTGATAGAAACAGACATGAGAGGGGTGGTGAACATATAATATAATAACTACAGATGATATATTAGAGAATTGTATACCTTAAACCTATATATTTTTGTTAACCAATGTAACCCCAATAAATTCAATAAAAAAAAAAATCAGGTGCCTATACTTATACATAAGAATTTCTGGTACCAAGAATTAACCAATGAGATGCAACTTTATTGTGTGATCTGACCAATTAAATACAACTGTATTATATGACCTGTATATTTATATTTCAAGACACATCAGCTAGCTATTGTTGTGTTGGCTGTTGTCATTTATTAATTTGACAACATAAAGGAAAAGAGGTCAGTGCCCCTGACTAACTAGTCAGGTATTACACATTTTAAAAATTCTTGCAGCACACCAGTTGAAAATCACTGTTCTAGGTAACTAAATAATCTTCAACAACACTGTAATGGCTTGGGTATGTGTGTGTTCAAGAGATTCACGATAAAAACAAAACAGGGAGATGGGAGCAAGATGGTGATTCTGGGAAGGCAGTAAGGACTTATTGTGCCAAAGAAGGCACAGTTGTACCCTGTTTTGCAAAAACTATCAGTGTTTGAGAATGATCCTGATGATGATGGTGAGCATGTCACAGACAGGAACCAGGCCTTCAGCCTCAGTCCTGAAATGAAGACAGGATGAACCTGCAGCTATCCACAACGGACATACAGCATGAGGAACACATAGACCTTCATGTTATAAGCGTATGCTCGCATGCGCACACGCACGCGCACACACACACACACCAAAACAAAACAAAACATATGAATGACAATAAGACCGCCTTCATTTTCTAAGCCTTCCAGGAAGGGCACCTGTAAAAGAAATCAGCTTCATGGAATCTGGGTTCCTTCTTCTGCATATCTGGTAATGCATTTGAATCTTATGAGGAATGTGGGATTTTCCAGACTGAGCCTATAAACACTTTCATTCTTTAACTGTATGGGGACTTGGGGGGTATCTCACTTCCTATGTAAGGCAGTAGCTTGTGAAGGCCTACCAGTACTATGTCCCAGGTGGAAGAAGATGGACAGTGCAGGTGTCCTCCTAGGCTCTGTTAGCAGAGTCTATGAGGGGGTTAGGAGCTACAGCCACTTATGTGTGCAAGACACCACTCAAGTAGGTGTCCAAGGCTACTACTACCTGTAAGGCTGCACTTGTAGCTACCACCATCCAAATGAGGAGGCTCTGCTCAAGAGGCCTGAGATTTTCAGCCTTTATGTCTTTCTCCCCTCTTCCGGCAACTCTGCAGCCCAGAACTACACAATTAGTGGTTGAAGGGCACAGCTGTTTTCCCTGTAATTGCGGCTGGGGAGCACAATCTTTCACGGGCTAGGAGGTAAGCATAACACTGGAAAATCCTACGTACATGATGACACAGTGTCTCCCAGGCCTTCCAGTAACCTGATGAGTATATGATCCTCCAGCAGCCTCTCACTGCACTCAAAATAAATTCCTAAATCCTTACCATGGTCCTCAAGGCCCTATGTGACCTGCACCGTAACACCCTCCAACCTCTGTGGTCTTACCCCTATGATGCTACCCTTACTCATTTGTTTCTAGCCAAGGGGGCCTCCTTGTAGCACCCAGCACACTCCCACCTGCCTCTAGGCTTACTTTGCAGAATGCCTTGGGTACTTTTTGCTAATGGCTCCCTCCCTCACTTCATTCTGGCTCTACTCAAATGTCACATCGTTACCACTGAAGCATTTTATGACCACCCTATCTAAATAGCACTCTCCCTCCATCACTTACCTATCTATTAGCAGTAGGGATAAGGGCTAACAGAGCCAAGGAAGGGGACAGATAGGTAAGTAATAGATGAAGCATGTATATAAATGCATAATTATGTAAATATGTATTTAAGTACATATTTATATATCTTGTCTATTATCTGTCATCTCCACTACAATACAGGTTCCATGAAAGCAGGGACTTTGTTTTGTTCATTGCTATATTCCTGGTACCTTAAACAGTCTCTGGAACGCAAGGTTCAGTGAGCAGTGGTTGGATAAATAAATGGCCACCCTTTCTTCTAGCTGATTACCTTTACCTTTTAGTCCATAACTTAGAGCCATTTGTTTAATGGCTCTTGATCTCTTCTACTTGCACTTAAGCCTCAAGTTATGCCATAGTTTCAGAGAGAAAATATCCTTAAGCCACCTGAATTCCAACTCAGGGGAGAGCAGATGAACCTGCCTAAAGAATTCACTTGGATATAGCTGCTTCTTCACTGGACACAGCCTCTTACTCATTAATCCCTAGTCTTGAGACTCAAATAAATCCTCTCTCCTTTCTACCCAAATCAGAAATAGGTAGGCTCTCATAAAGCCAATGAGGTTATCCTTGTCTCTGAGGTAACAGATGCCCCGAATGTTAAATGAACTTATTTCATGTATCCGGGGGTGACTACGCAGGGCAGCAGAAGAGCATCTGCAGACCTCTACTATAGCTGCTGTTGAACAGAGTTGTTCCCATGTCTATAACAAACTTCCTCTATCCATCAGCACCCACTGCTAACTCTGCTCCCAAGATCCTATGCCCATAATGCACTCCATGACACTGACTTGGGATGACCCGGCCTCCTGGCACCTAAATCTCCTAATTCTGATCTCTATGGCTGCCCATCACTCTGTTCTGCTGGACCTCAAGCAGCCCCACCACTCATTCCCTACCGTTCAAGCCCTGGAAGCCCTGATGACTGAGGCTAATATCTTCAGAGTGGCCCATCAAGTATGAACCAATGACGGTGCAGCTTCTGACCACTCCTCTCCATGCAGAACCTTGTGTAAGCACATTATCTCAAGTGTCCTAAAAATGAGAAAAATCAAAGGACAAATCCTTAAAGCCTGAGTGGTTCTCCTTGGAAGTAAGTCAAGATGCTCTGTAGTCAAGTTTGGGTTCGTAAGTGGCCAGCTTCTCTACCGTTTTGATGTTGAAAGGGCACTAAGAGAGGGGCTGTTGCTTCTGATGACTCAGATGGTGCTATCTGAGGAACTGCCCTTCCTGACTCATGGAGGCTTTCCAACCCTGCAGGAGGGCAGCTTTTCCTACTCAGGTGCCTGGCTGGGATTTTGGCCTTGTCCAAAAGGGATAGCTGGGAACCATGAGGCTGGGAGTTTGTGACTGGGAAAGAATGGACAAAGAGGCCTGCTGGCTCTGTTTTGTTATAGGTGCCTCATTATACGTATGTCAAGCCCTGCTCAACCAAGGAGTGTGCATGTTGACTGACTGACTCTCCTCCCCCGTCCCCTGCAATGTATTGGGGGATCTTTATTTTTCAGCTGCAATGACTTTTGCTATATCTCCCACGCCAGAATCTTTATCTTTGAGGAAAAACAGTGACAACAGCATTAGGTACATAGGCAGCATCTAGATGTTCAGCAGAAGACATGACATTGTGATGTGTGGAGTTTAAGAATTTAAATGTTTAGTTACACATCATCAAAACATTTTAGAATCCTTCCACACACCCATAGCCTGTGGTGCCTTGGGTGTATTCATTCACGTACAGCAGACAAATAGATGGAGAGAATAAGTCTAAGCCCTCTTACCGGCCAACATAATCAGGAGTGAAGAGAATTTGAACCAGATTCTCACCATTTGCAAGCGCCACCCGGCCCCTCGCACTTTGATTCCCAATCATTCTCTAATTTGCACCAGTCACAGAAGAAACAACTTACTGTTTGTCAATATAATATATGATTAAGAAGGTAAAAAAGAACTCCTGTTCCATCAGGATGCCTTTCCAAGTATGAAACAAAACCTAGAAATCAGGAATAAAAAGATTCATAAATCTGACTACATACAAACTAAACACCTTGGCAAGGTAATAATCCTCGATAAGCAAAATCAAAAGACACATGACACTCAGAAAACACGTGTGTCTTATTTCACAGATGAATGGTTAGTTTCCTTAGAAAATAACGAACTTGAAAAATAGTGATAAAAACCCTACTAACACAATAGAATAAGGAATAAAGGAAAAGGCTGTGTAAATACAGAAAACACTATACAAATAGCTCTGAAATATGTGAAAGATGAACCATCTTATCCATAATAAGAGAAACTAATTGAAAATACACTGACAGACCATTTTTCACCTATCAAATGGATAAACTAAGTTGCTGAGAGTTTAGGGAAATAAGCACCTCAATACACTGTAAGTGGAAGTGTAAAATAATATATTATGAAGAGAAATTTGGCAGTATTTAGCATAATCATAGTGCTCATACTATTTGACTCCCTAGTAGGAGTTTATCTTAAAATATACTCTCATCTGTGAAATGATGTATACACAGAGTTATTTAGTGCATCATTATTTTAAATAATAAAAGGTTGGAAAGAACTCAAATGACGATCAATAGTGGGCTAATTAAATTATGATACACTTATACAAAGAAACCTTTTCCTCTTAAAAAAGAAGGGGAATTGCTTTAATATGCTGACATGAAAAAATTTTAAGATCTAGTTAATGAAAAAAAGAGAGGTACAAAAACCTGTGCAGCATATGCCATTTTTTTGTGGGACAAAGTGAGGAAATAGCTGTACGTATTTACCTATGTATAAAATAGCTCAGCAAGGATACATAAAAAGCTGCTATCGATGGTTGCACTGAAGAAGGGAGCTAGGTGGGGGATATGAGAGAGATATTTTACCTATATCCTTCCAAATTTCCTAAATTTTGAAACTGGTGAATGCATTACCTCTTCAAACAAAATTTAAAGCACTCAATGGATTGAGTGCGGGCCTGCAAACCAAGGGATCTCGGTTCGATTCCCAGTCAGGGCACATGCCTGGGTTGCAGGCCAGTGCCCGGCAGGGGACTCATGAGAGGCAACTATACATTGATGTTTCTCTCCCTCTCTCCCTGTCTCCTTCCCTTTCCCTCTAAAGATAAATAAATAAAATGTTAAAAAAATTTAAAGCAATTATTTTTTACTTTGTGAAATATCAAGTAATCCAATCATCAGCTTCAATAATTAAAATCTTGGGTAAAAAAATCAATAAATGCAATAAATAATCTTTAAAGAATTCATTATTCCTAATTCCTGGTTGGATAAAGGAGAGAGAGGTAGAAAGTGTGAGAGAGTAGGAGGAATAGTTGCCATTCAGGAGACTAGCCAGGGTTGATGGGGAATGGAGAAGAAAAGGGACAGGGAAAGAGGAATGCACAGGGCGAGAGAGAACCACAGGCCAGCGGGGCGGAGGCAGCAGCTGCCGCAGTAGGTGCTGCAGGCGAAAAAGCTGCTACTGCGCTCGGGCATTCAGGGTGTGCTTCAGACCAAACTGTCCAGAGTCACTACTGCTCTTTGAGGCTGAGTTTATTTTTCCAGGGACTTCGTGGGGGTTTCTCCTGTGTATAAGGAATTGACAAAGGTTTGAGAAATTTACTTAGGAAACATGGAGGTCCTCTGACCCCACCAGAGAAAATAAACAAGCGTAAAGTGGTACTTACAGGAGGATAACATAACTGTGACTTCATGATTTGGCAGATTGTATCAATACTATGAATTGTGGATATTCAGTGGGTTTATGGGACTTACTTATATACGTACAAGTATTATAAGGTGGGAAACAATTTATAATCTCACACAATTTACCCTAGTATATTTTGCTTCCTTAACATTGATGACTCTGTTTCAGTAACACTTTAAGCAAACATGCCACTACACTATCATGGTTTGCTTATGTACCTTCTCTCATGCGCTAGTTGGTGAAATTTTTGAGGATGGTGGGTTTTACCTGACTCATCTTTGTATTCCCAAACCTAGCACGTCACAGGTGATCACTGCTGAATTGAACTGAATTCAAACTGCTATCAGTTAGAGGTTGCGTTTGGCTGCACGCAAGAAGACCCAACCAAGGGAGGCTTAAATGAGATAGGACTCACACAGCAAAAACTACAGAGGTGGCAGCCCAGCATCTGCGCGGGGTTTGCTGAGGACCATCCAGGGCCCAGGCTGACTCGGCACTTCCACTTGTCCTTCTCAGGATAAAATATGGCAGCAGGGCATCCTCACTTGCTACAGGACGGGAAGTGAGCACAAAATGCCAGACACCAAAGCCTGGGACAGCCTCCAGCCCTGCCCAGCGAGATCTGATTACATACCTTTGGACAGAAGTAGATCATCTGCCTCCCCTAGCTGCAGGGGAGTCCGGGAGCGCAGTGGTTTGAGCTCCCTGCTGTAGCTCAAGATAAAATTCAGGTTTGCTTAGTAAGAAGGGGAAGATGAATAGGAGTATTGGTCACAGGTGTGTAAAGGCCAAAACACAAATACACTTCCGACTGTGAAACTGTGTCATTTGTGTGTTCCTTCTGTGAATAGATTTGTGGTGGTGACCTTCCAGTCCCTTGCAAATCCCAGTGGGTTCAACCTGAGTATAGACCTGAATTGCAGGCCATCCACGACCTTCCTTCCACCACCCCCAGGGCCCTGGTGATGTGTCTGATGTATTCTAAGACTCTAAAATAAGAACTGGGGGCAGTGTATTTCCTAAACTCATCTGCTGTCTTCGGAGTTGAGGATTGGAGGGATATTCCTAAGGGGCGGAACTGGATGCAAACCCCTTCTCACTCTGTTGCTCTTTCGCAATACGAGACCCCACCACGTGGCAGTCCTTTGTGGATTGTATCACGGGATTGTCTCCATCAGTGGATCTTTTACAAATGTCTGGTAGCAGAGCCCGGCCTGTTCCAATCCTCTGAGGCCTCCCCAGACCACAGGCGTTTTCCTGGATAGTCAAGTGATCTTTCCCCTGAGTCTGAGGAGGAAATTTGTGCTGGTCTCCTGTGCTTCTCCCCAAGCAGGGGAGGGTTGTTCATTCCACATAATTAATGGACAGAGAAACTGGCCCTAATTTATTTTACTCATAGGAATGGAAGTCTGTTCTTTCAAGAGAAAAATGTGTGTCTTTGCCTCACCCAAACAGACTAACAATTTCCTGTAAGTGGTAGACACACTTGGGCCAAAGGTGAGGGGAAAAGGCAGTTCTCAAAAAACTTAGAAACTAAGCACAGTTTTAAAAAATGTTTCTGTTTTGGTCATATCATTTTAAATGCTACATGTTTTCATGTAGACTGTTATTAAAAGGCATTGAATGAGGGTTTTTGATTGAGGGTGATGTGTTACAGACTGGATTTCTGTGGCCTTTTAGAATTTTCTACCTGTTTAAAAAGGCAGCGGCCTTTAACTTATTTTGAATCAAGATTATTGGATTTTACTGATACAAGAGCTACACAGAGAATGACACGTGTCAAATACCTGCCTGCTGTACGCAGAGCAGTGTGCTCGGGACCGCGATAAATGACCAAGGCTGTGGCTCTGAGGCCTCGTCAAACTGCATTTGCAAAACTCCTGGCAGATGAGTTTTATGCATCCATTAGAGTAGATCAACAAAGCCTACATCCTTCTCAGCAAGGTCATTAATTTCACACCAGTAATAGTCCTGTGCCTGTGTAGTTTTAAAGGGAGGAAGTACATACAGTCCACAATAGTGTAATAACTACGTGTAGGGAAAGGTGGGTATTTGAAATATCGATGGGACCACTTTATAAAGTATATGAGTATCTAACCAGTATGCTGTACACCTGAAAGTAATGCAGAATAATATTAAACATAAACTATAACTGGGGGAAGAAAGGAGGTAGTGGAATGAGAAGAACATGGGTTTTAGCTTCAGGCCTACCTGTGTGTGGATTCCAGCTTTGCTGTTCATATGAGGGAAGTTACCTCTAGCAAGTACACCTCTCTTTGCCTCGGTTTCTTTATCTGTAATTGCCTTGCAGGGTTGTTGTTACTGAATGTAAAGCTCCTGACTCATGGCAAATGGCTCAAGAACTTGACAGATGGTCATTGTAATTAATACACAAAGCTCTTTCCGGTGCTGGACTTCCCCTGAAGCCTTCTGAACACAGGGCGGTGGGCGTGGGCCTAAGCACCGCCTCCCACGGCCCCGACACTGTTGTCACCGACTCAGGGTGTGCCTGCCCTACTCTTCTGCCTCCCACCTGTCCTGCCTGGAACAATTTCTGCCAGGCATCATCTCCTCTGGGAAACGTCCTCTGAGCTGCGGGACTGGACTAGGTGCTTGAGTGCTCCCAGAGGCCCCTGGACTCCCTTCTGTGGCAGCCCTGAACTGTCAGTCTTCTAACTGTCTGCCTGCTCCGGGGACAGCGTTTTGCTTTGTTTTGACAGTAAACAGGTCATGGTAACTACCCTCTTAAAAAAAAAAAACAACTTTATTGAGGTATAACTTAAATAACATAATATCCAGTCCTTTTCAGTGTACAATTCAATGGTTTTTCAGTAATTTCATAGAATTGTACAACCATCACCACAACCTAGTATTGAAACAATTCCATCACCCCAAAGAGATCCCTTGTGCCCATTCCCTAGTCCCAGGCAACCACTAATCTACTTTCTATCTGATAGATTTGTTTTTTCTGGACGTTTCATATAAATGGAATCGCTCAGTATGTATTCTTTTACATCTCACTTCTGTCATTTAGCCTGAAGCTGTTTGAGATTTATATATATGCCGTTTATGTCAGTAGTTCACTTCTTTTTCTTGTTGTATAGTGTTCCAGTGCATGGATACATGGGGACCAGGTTCTGAGTGCTGTTGTGTACCCACTGACGAGTTCAGTGCCTGTGTATTACGGCGGAAGCTAAGAAATGTTTGTTGCTTCAGTTAAGTGGAATTGTGGTATTATGGAAGTTGGTTTGACATATCAAGCACACCATAATGAGGGGGGGCAAACAAGAACGCACAGTCCAATGCTTGCGCCCTGTTTTGGCAATGTCAACTCATTGACGTGTCATAAAGTTTCAAGTTATTACCTGGAGGGACTCCTCAGTGCTTCTTACCTTACCACTTTACCATGTGTGGATTTTTAAAATTCTGAAGTGAGAATACCCCTGCCACCTTAGCTGTTTTGACCTTTTTTTCTCATTCTCTCTGAATGCTCTGATCATTAGTGATGTTGAGCATTTCTTCATATGTCTCTGGACCATCTGTATGTCCTCCTTGGAGAAGTGTGTATTCAGGTCCTTTGCCCATTTTTTAATTGGATTATTTGTCTTCCTGGCATTGAATTGTATTAGTTCTTTGTATATTAATATTTCAGAGATTAAATCCTTATCAGATGTATCATTGGCAAACATGTTCTCCCATACAATGGGTTCCTTTTTCATCTTGCTGATGGTTTCTTTAGCTGTGCAGAAGCTTTTTAAAATATATGCACCCCTATGTTCATAGAAGTGCTACTTACAATAGCCAAGATCTGGAAACAGCCTAAGCACCCATCAGTAGATGAGTAGATGAAAAAGCTGTGGTACATTTACAAAATGGAATACTGCACAGCAGTAAAAAAGAAGGAACTCCTACCTTTTGAGATAGCACAGATGGACCTGGAGACTATTATGCTAAGTGAATTAAGCCAGTCAGTGAAACACAAATACCACATGATCTTACTTATATGGGGAGTCTAATGAACATAATAAACTAGAAACAGAAGCACAGATACATGAAACAGACTAACAGCTGCTGGTGTAGGGGATACTGGATGAAAGATGGTGAAGGAATTAACCAAAGAACATTTATGCATGACCCATTGACATGGACAACGATACGTGGATTGACTGAGGGAGAGGAGAGGGTAGGGCTGGGTGAAGGTGGGCAAAGCGGGGAAAACTGTAATAGCATAAACAATAAAAAAATTGAATGTTCATATTTGCCCCAACACGTAGTGAATGTCTCATAAATATTAAATGACAATTTACTCACTTATTTGATAATTAAGTAATGCCGGGCACCTACTGTGTGCCTGGCATTAATTTAGGTGCTTGGAACACTTCAGTGAACAAAACAGACAAAAATCTCCTAGGATGAATGTGTTTGTGTATCTACAGTATTAGTAGTGCTTATGAATTTCACCCATGAAAACCTTAACATGTTCTTCAAAAATCATTAGACATGAGGTCAAAAGACATGAATAAACTATTCACATAATTATATATACTTGTAGAACACAGATAAGCCTCAATAAAAATGAAGTAAATGAAAATATAAATGACTTTAGAGAAGTTAGTAGAAATAGTACAAAAAAAATTATATGTGATGTAGATGGGTCATAGACACCATAAATTGCTGGCAGCATTATAAATTGTTCGGATCTTTTGGAAACTGTACCATTGATTTAGAAATTTCTTTTTTTTTAATGAATGTGCAAAAGAAATAATTTAAGGAAAATATTATACCAGGGCTATTGATAAAAGAAAAAAGACTGGACATACTTCAAATGTCCCATCATTTGGGACCTATGGTACGATAGGATGGACTACTCTTATGCACTAAAAAAAATGAGAAGACTATACATTTTGTGATACACAGAACATATGTATATACAAAATAACATTAGTTAAACAAAGAGTGAAAAATATTATGCACAAACTGATTATAGATATATAAAATATGTACCAGAAAAGAGCATAAAGTGCTATGCTTATTTGTATTTGAAATTTTTTATGACATATGGATTTCTAAAACTCAATAGTTATTCCCCCTATAGCACTGAGTATGATTTCTTTGTATAGTCTCCATTTCTACTCTTTTTCCAGTTTGTTGCATCAGTGAATTAAACAACAATGACAATGACAACGACGACAACCATGACAAAACACTATTCTTCCTCTTAGGCACTACACCCAGGCCACCCCACCAATGCAGATCCCCAAGAGCCATGTGTAGGAGAGCAGGGGCAGAAAGAACCTAGAGGCCAACCAAGCCCCTCTTTCACTTTACAGAGGTGGGAACTGATGCCCATAAAGGGGAAGGATCTCGTCCAAGGTTACCCAGTGGGTTGGTGGGAAGCATAATAAAAAACATAAGTCCCAACTGTCTTCACCACCTCACATAGTCTCTGGTATGTACAAGGAATTCAACAATATTTGTTGAGTGAAGGGATGACCTTTATAACAAAAAACTGATATGCCAGAATTCACTGAAATGCCACATCCTGGCAATCTTCTCTCTGGGTACCCAGCTGAGAATACAAAATGATTTGGACTCACAGAGCAGAACTAAAAACCAAAACAAAATAAACAAACATACAAAAAGACTCCAAGAAATAATAGAAGGAAACCAGAAGCAGCAATCTGCCTTGGTAGAAGGCGGCTGTTTGACTTAAAATATTTGAAACAGTCTTAATTTTCATGGGTGTGCCCACTGTCCTACAGCTCTAGGTCCTGGACCAATTAAAAGCTATGGGTTTATTTTGGTTTATTTTAGGCAGCCTGCTGTGGCATCTTCCTGTTGTGGTTGACAATACTTGTGTGGTTGGATTAGAGCATAATGCTCACTGTTTTATTTCAAAAGGAAGCAGAGCTGGTAGAGGAAGTCTATGGAGAACCCTTGGGGGAGAAGGTGGCATCTCTCATTGCATAACTGGGAAAATATGAAAAACACTAACATGGAAAAGGCCATGTGGCAACTTGTGTGTTTTGGAGGCAGTTGGGCCGGGGGGGGGGGACGGGGGGGGGAGGTCTCCATACCAGTGTTTGGAGCCACTGTGGGCAAGTCACTCTGCTCTCAGTGTCTACAAAAGTAAGTGATAATTCTGATTAAGAGATTCAGAGGAGGTAACAGATATGAAAGAATTTTGAAAATATAAAGTGCTATAAAAGCTTGTAGTGGTGAGAATGGAGGTCGAAATTGAATTTAGCATGGGCAATATTTTCTTAAGCAATCTTTCTTAAAAAAAGATTTTATTTATTCATTTATTTTTAGACAGGGGAAGGGAGGGAGAAAGAGAGAAACATCAATGTGTGATTGCCTCTAGAGCACCCCCTGCTGGGGACCTGGCCCTCAACCCAGGCATGTGCCCTGACTGGGAATCGAACCAGGGACCCTTTGGTTCACAGGCTGGTGCTCAATCCACTGAACCACACCAGCCAGTGCTCTTTTCTTTTGAAATGATGGTGAGCAGGAAAGAGTGATCAGAGGAGGCCATGCTTATAAGGAGGGAGGGAATGACTGATAGGTTTGTATGGCAGGAACGAAGGGGAAAGACCTTTGGCCACAGTTTCCTCTTGGCCACTCACCTTCTTTCCAGCTACCACTAAATACCAAGTAGTTATGGACCTTGAGACTAGAGGCCTTTAGTTCTTTTCCAACTTGGCTAAAGTTTATCCCCCCTTTTCAGGGTCCTTTTCCCAGTGTTTATCATGGGGCCCTGGGAAATAGCTGTGGTTGAAAAGAAAGGATGATGGATTCCAGAACTTGAGTGTGGACCGGAGTTCTTCCACACAGGTTAGCTGTGTGGCCTGGAGAAGTTTCTTCGTATCTCTCATCCCAGGTTTTCTCATCTGTAGCAAAGGAAGAACAGCCTCTTTAATCTACCATATAGAATGTTTCCAAATGAAATAACGTTTTTGAAAACTCTTTACAAACTGCGAAGAGCATTAGAAATGACTTTTCTTGTTATTCCTTAGACCTGTTTTGCCTCCCTTTCAGCATTAGTGAAATAGGGATAATGCCGTCTATCTCACCACGCTATTACGGCTCTCTGGCAAAGCCCTATGCATGGAACTGGTCTCATAGTACAGCTCACCCTAAATCTAGAAGTTCCTATTTCTCTACCCCATACTGGAACATTTATCTCCAAGCTGATATGCTTTCTATTCTGCCATTAAATTTCACCCTCAGAGAGCTTGCAGCTTACTTGGTAAGCTAGGACCTTGCCTGTGATTTACCTGACCAGCCCTCTCTCTGTTTACAGTGATCTGCCACTGTGGGAAGCTGAGACCCACATTTGAGACTAGAGGTGCTTGGTTCTTTCCTCCAAGGAGATTTAGGCATTTTGTCTAATCCAGTCACTCCTGCCATGCTGATTAGAGGGAGAACCTGGACGAGAGGAAAAAGCCAAGAGGACCATGACAGCCAGAAGAACACCAAGAAAGAGCTTGCAGACCTGTGCCACTATAAGCCCCAAGGACACTGAGTGAGAGGAGGGGCTGTGTCCACCGGGCTGGCTGTCTCCTGCCTTCCCTCACGAACACATAACCCCTCCATTCACATCCACATGCGTCTATTCTCTGCCTCTTGAGTGGGTCTCAAACAGGGAAACATCTGCACTGGTTTCGTCAGGGTGTGATTTATAAGGACTCCCTGCAGTCTTCCCTCTCCCTTCTCCTCCTCTTCACCTCTGGGGCTTGGGGGTTTTGTGGTTTTTGTTTTTAAAACAGGCTTGTGTTTCTTGAGACTGGGTCACCTTGATTTATTATGCCCTGGACTCATTAACAAAAGACTCTGGGACAGGTCATTTATTTTCTGAGTGCCGATTTCCTGTCCTACTCCAGCCCTGCTCAGCAGGGGCTGAGTGGAGCACAGATGTATTAGCTACACTGTCACCATGGGAGAATGGACTGGAGCAAAGAGGGCAGAAAACGTCTCTTTCTTAAGAGCTTTTCTCTTCAATTTAATGATTTCCTTCAGAGTCCCTTTCTGTAGTTCTTTCTTTTTCTCTTTCCTCAACAAATGGGACAAAGTTTAACAAATAAGTTATGGAGTTGCCTTCTTAAAGATGCAACATACCTGTAAGGTTGTAAGGTTGTTAGCCCCATTTTATATATTAATGAATAGAGGCTCAGAGAGGTTAAGCAATTTGCCCAAGGTCACACAGTGAGGAAGTGACAAAATAAGGTCTAGCTGACTCCAGAGTGTATGATAAGGCTGACTCACAGGGCAAAGGAATTAGCAAAAATAAAGACAAAAACCATCTTAGAAGTTTTAATTAGTCTTAGATTGCTTTATGTTCAGGGGATAGGAGATTGCATTCTATGGGTTTAAGGCCTTGAGGTCCTGTGCTGGGCCTGAGTCTGAGCTGGGAAGGCAGTATTCTCCTTTCATCCTCAGCCAAAGAGACAGGCAGCGTGGGCAGGTCCAGCCTCAGGGCCCCCTGAAGCCCTGTGAAGACTTAGGGCTCTCTCAGAGTTGGCTGTCACTGTTCCTTGTCACCGCCTGCACTCCCAGACAAAAGCTCTGCTCTCAGGAAGGCTGTGGACTGGTGCGGTGGTTGTGGATGGCTGAGGCTCCGGAAAGGCATGCCTACTGCCCACAGTGTGCGTCCTCCCAAAGTTCATCCCCACCATGGGGATGCCGGTTAAGGAGTCTGCAGAGTTTACTGCACCTGAATGACCGGGATTTACCCAGAGCCACCAGAGAAGCTGAGGAACATGCAGAGGTGGGAGGAGCAAATCCCTGCTGGATCATGGCTCTGCACATGGGTCAGTTTGTGAATAGCCAACTCTATCAGAAACCAGAATTGATTACGGGGTGGAGAGGATGGCTACCGTATACTTACTCTGCCAGGCACTGGTGGAAGGGCAGTGAATTATCTCAGCTCATTCGATCTTTGCAACAACCCTGTGAAGCTGGTGCTATTATTATCCCCACTTACAGAAGAGGAAATGCAGTACAGAGAGGGCAATAACTTACTTATTCAAGTTCAACAGCTAGGAAAGGCTAGACCTGGAATCCAGACCCAGGAATGGTCTAATCCTGGAGGCTGCATTCTTAACCATCTGGGGTAAAATGAGGTGCCTGGGTCGCCGGACTTCTTCCCAGCCACCAGGGAGAAACTTTTGCTCTGGAGTTGCTGACAACAATGACATACCTTCGTGCTGTCCTTATAAAAAGTCCTAACAATTGTAAACTTTGTTCTAATTTAGAGATTTTACATTCAATCTTTCTTTGCTTCTCTTATTATCTTAGAGAGCAAACATTTACCAAGATGCAAACACTTTACACTCCCCTACTTAGACCTTGGGCACTTACG
This sequence comes from Anoura caudifer, assembly GCA_004027475.1. Lineage (NCBI taxonomy): Eukaryota > Metazoa > Chordata > Mammalia > Chiroptera > Phyllostomidae > Anoura > Anoura caudifer. The sequence goes on from PVKU01006127.1 coordinate 91,146, forward strand.
GGTTAATTCTTCTCTAATCGTTTCTTTTAATTACTTTGAAGGTACAGGAGACAGTAGTAGAAACTGGCATGTTTTTTCACAGCAAATCCTAGTGGAAGGGGTGAGAAGAGAGAACCTGCATCTGCTACGTGCAGACTTGAGTGAAAGTTTTCACATTAGTTTCTCCATTTTCATCCCCCCAGTAGTCTTTTAAGATAGGTCTTATCGGCACAATTTCACCAATTCGGGAGGTTACGTAACTTGCCGGAGGTCACATGGCCTGTGTAATACAAACAGGCTGGGATCTGAACCCCAGAATTTCGCCCTCCAGACGTGTGCCCAAGACCCCATACACCAGCCAGTGCTGAGACCGAGACAGCCGCAACAGAGCACTCAAAGGCTCAGCCAGGAGCACAGTTGAGAGCACACAGATGGGGTGACCCTGGCAGCATCCTCTGCACAGGCCGAGCTCAGCCCTTCTGCTCTCCCGGGAGGATTTCGAACTTTGGTGTGTGGAGGAGCAAACTGGACAAACAAGTAGCCATCATTTCTGGGTTCTGCTCTGCCAGAGGCCTGGGGCATGACAAGATGGTTAATGCAAAATTTGGCAAGCCCTCCCTTCTTAATTTAGGCCTCCTCCCAGGAGGCAATCTAGGGGCGGGGAACACGAGAAAGGGAAAGGAAAAATAATAAGAGATAAGTGAGAAAAGAGAATATTTATAGAGCTTGGAACATCTAATGAAAACCAGCTGCCTGATTGGGGGTGGGGTCTCTGTTTTTGCCTGCAAGGGATTATTAAGTTTTCTCTTGTATATACCTGTGTGTGGAGGGTGTCTGGGGAAAGAGAGAGAGAGAGGAGGGCGTGTGAGGAAGGGAGGGAGAGAATGGGAGAGAAAGAGATTGAGAGAGGTATTGAAAGAGACATTGAGCAGGATATTGAGTGAGAAGCTGGGAGGCTTGGGGGAGAGCCGCACCCTGGGTACATTGGACATGAGAGAGCTGATATCCCCTCCTGGCTTCACTCCACCCCCACCCCCTGCCTTCATTTTAAACTGGAGCTGATTCAAACCTGCTGCTCTTGGAAAGAGGCCATCAGTACAGGCTCCAACAGAAAGATGATACACGAGGGGATATGAGTGTGAGAGTGGGGCAATCAGAAAGAATGGGAAAATGAGACAGGGAATGGAAAAGGTGAATAAACAGGGGATAATGAAGGAGAGGGAGAGATTAAAGATTAAAATGTTGGCCCTTACGGGGAGCTTGGAGAGAAGGGAGTGAGTTGGAACAAATTCAGAGCTAATCCTTCTGGGCCCTGTTCTCTCTCCCACAGATCCAGAGGGTTGCAATCAAGATGTGTCTGTTTGAGATTTTCCAGGTTCCTTTTTTCCCATAAATCTGTTTCCTTCTTGATCAAGGTCTTCAGGACCAAAGGGTCATCCAGGAATTGTGTTAAAGATAAGAGGAGGTTTCATAATTGGGAGAAGTGATAACTGAGGGCCAGAGTCCAGGGCACATATTTAGAAAGACAGCAGTTAACAAAACAGGTACTTTGCAGAGGACATTTTTTCCTGAATCTAGAGCCTCAGGTATAGGACCCAGCCTTTTATTCAGCTCTCACTTTGGTTATTGGGTGAGGTTATGTCCCAGAACCGTGGAGTCCAACTCCATGAGTATTTAATTGATGTGAATTCAATGATATGTGTTAGAAAAAGAAAAAGAGGTGAAAAGAGCCATTTAAATCGCTAAGCTGATTTGCCCATCTTTTCACTCAGTTAGTTGTGGTGAATGGGCTGAGATGAGAGATGTGACTCTACCCTTGTTGCTCTTGGTTTATAGATGTAGTTCATTACATGAGCTGATTTGTGTTTGTAGAAACAATTTGTTTCGTAAAACAATCTTTTAAATAAAAGTCCACTACTGTAGCTCCCACCCAGCTGAAGGAAAACACCCAACAAACTGTGTCGCACTTATTGAAAGATGATATAAAGATGGTGTAAGAGCTTGTGGAAAGATGGTATAACACGTACTTTAAGGGATTTTCAAGTCATTTTTAAGTTAGACTTTTTATTTTTTTACCTTAAAATGCTGCTTTTAGGCTTCTTTATTAGGATTAGTGAGTGTGTGAGGATGTTGTGTATTTGGACTTGTGGTTAGTTAATGGACTGCTTTCTCCCGATTACCCAGCAAGTTCATGGGTGTATAATATACTGATTAAGGTCTGGAGACCCTTAAGCTCAGGCAGAGCCACAGGAAGGAGCCAGTACGACGAACATGATGAAAACTCTCTCCTTTCAACTGTGCCCTTTCCTCTTACTTTATTGTGCACGCTGACTCCTATCCCTTAGTTTGAAACAAGTGGCTGCCTTGCTAGCCTGTGGCACTCCCTGTAAATTATAGTGGGTCCTGTGTACCTTCAGCATCTGACTAATGAAGACAAGCTTCTAATTTCTATCTCGTTCAACATGTTGACCCTCTTCATTAACTCAAAACAAGTTTTCTGTGCCAGAAGAATTAGAGAAAAAGTTAGTTCAAAGACCTTGCTAACAAAAATGACAACTTCCCTTTAGGAAAGAATTATTGCTACTAGTTTAAGAACTTAAAAAAAAATCGGACTTCCAAAAAAAAAAAAAAAGGCAGGGAGGTTATTGCCTTTGGGAAGAAATTCCTAATCGAATTGTCAGATGGGTTCTGTCACAGGCAGCCTCCTCAGACTGGCAGGTTGCAGCTCCGTGGCAGCCTCGTCTGCCTTTCAGAAATGAAGACTCTGCTTTCTCATCCATGGTTCACATACTCCTGTGGTTTGTGAAAACTTCCATCCTATTAACTCAGGCAGAAATCCCGAGGTCCTGGGCAGAGGAGGGATTTCAAGAGTACTTAAGTCTCCCTGCTTTGACTTCCAGGTTAGACTTTTGCTGGGTCCCTAGTCTTCAAGACTCACCAGAAAAGCAATTCTCTGTCTTTCAAAATAACACTAGAGAAAAGGCGCTTTGGCACTTTACAATTTTATGTGCTGGACTCTGTGGATTTGGTACTTTTTGATCATAATGTGCCACATTTCCAGGTGGTTCTTTAGATTATATATTCTTTTTTATTTTTACTTATTTCTCAGTAAATCTGCTGCCTTTTTAAAAACAATAAGTTATCTCTACTTGTGTCTTGATGAATTGTAAAAGACAATCTCCCACTATTCCTTCCATCCAACGACCAGTCCTCTGTTCTCTATCTTTCTACTGTTGTCCCTCATTTGCATGAATTTTACACAGATGCTAGATGCAGGTCAGTCACCGTGATTGTGTATCAGTAGGAAAACATAACGTAATTCATATTTTTCAACAGCAAGAACATCATGAGGGGAATTGGCATTTGAACTTCCTATTCTCACTGCATGAGGTGGTCTAAATGGAAACATTTATTTATGTGGTATAGCATACCCACCTGCCAATTTGAATAAAAGTTCTCACTACTCTAGAACTGGAAATAGAAGAGTCTCATATACTCTGGACACAAATAGGACCATGGATTTTCATGGCCTATAATTAGGTCCTAGAGAAAGTTACCGTCTTTAAGGGCAGCAAGTCCCTCTATCTACTGTGACAGCTCGCACCACGGGAACTCCAGTACTCTGATCTAGGTGTGAGCTGACTTATTTTTAAGAACCTACTCCCACTTCTACTGGGTGAATGGCCAGTCACGGAGTTGGGAATAATATGAGCAATGGCAGGTTTGGGGGCAAGAGATGAGTATAATTTTGGTACAGTGATTGAACCAGCTATCAATTTATTTAATCATATTTTTACCTAGTCTACTTTTCCACTTGATCTGAAAATTTCATGGAGGTATAAACCTTTTCTATGCAATCCCTAATCCACCGACCTTGACCATGGAATACTCACTCCGTCTAGAGACTCCCAAATGATCAAGGGTGGAGTGTGAATGATGCCTGGAAGCTGAAGCTTGTGAGAAGTGTTGCACCGAGCATTCTAACATATTTTACATTCTCTTGTCTCTGTATAGTTTCTTCAACCCAGAATTCCCTCGTCACCTCTTCACATACCTGAACCCTGCCCATTCATTTTTTGTATCTTATCTTTTATTGTATTTTTCCACTATTATTTATCTTCTTTACACCTTCTTCCACCTCCACCCACCCCTATCCCCCTGCAATTACCACACTGTTGTCTGTGTCCATGAGTCCTTTTTCTTTTTAGCTCAATCCCTCCACCCTTTAACCTGCTCCCCAACCAGAGCTGTCAGCCTGCTCTCTGTCTATGAGTCTGTCTCTATTTTGCTTATTAGTTCAGTTAATTAGATTCCACATATGAGTGAAATCACATGGAATTTGTCTTTCTCTGACTGGCTTATTTCACTTAGCACAATGTTCTCCAGGGTCATCCATACTTTTGCAAATGGTAAAATTTTCTCCTTTTTTATGGCTGAGTGATATTCCATTGTGTAAATGTACCATAGTTGTTTTATCCACTCATCTACTGATGGACAGTTGGGCTGCTTCCATATCTTGGCTATTCTAAATAATGCTGCAATGAACATAGGGGTGCTTATATTCTTTTGAATTAGTGTTTTGGGTTTCTTTAGGTAAATTCCCAAAAGTGGAATTACTAAGTCATAAGACAGTTCCATTTTTAATTTTTTGAGATAACTCCATATTGCTTTCCACAGTGGCTGCACCAATCTGCATTCCCACCAACAATGCAAAAGGGTTCCCTTTTCTCCACATCCTCATCTGTACTTGTTGTTTGTTGATTTATTGATGATAGCCATTCTGACAGGTGTGAGGTGATATGTTGTTGTGGTTTTAATTTGCATTTCTCTGATGATTAATGATGTTGAGCATCTTTTCATATGTCTATTGGCCATCTCTATATCCTCCTTGGAGAAGTGTGTACTCAGGTCTTTTGCCCATTTTGTAATTGGTGTATTTATTTATTTATTCATTTATTTATTTACTTTTGGTGTTCAGTTTTGTAAGTTCTTTATAAATTTTGTATATAAACCCCTTATCAGATGTATCAGTGATTATGTTATGCAATTCTGCGGGTTGTCTTTTTATTTTGTTGACGGTTTCTTTTGCTATTCAAAAACTTTTTAGTTTGATGTAGTCCCATTTGTTTATTTTTTTTTGTTCCCCTTGCCCAAGGAGATATATCAGAAAACATATTGCTATAAGCAATGTTCAAGATTTTACTGCCTATGTTTTCTTCTAGGATTTTTATGGTTTTGGTAACATTTAAGTCTTTAATCCATTTTGAATTTACTCTTATGTGTGGTGTAAGAAGGTGGTCTCTTTTCATTTTTCTGCATGTATCTCTCTAATTTTCCCATCATTTATTGGCCCATAAATGGACTATTATTAGCCCATTGTATGTTCTTGCTTCTTCTGTCAAATATTAATTCACTATAAAGGTATGGGTTAATTTTTGAGCTCTCCATTCTGTTCCATTGATCTATGTGTCTGTTCTTATACAAGCACCAGGCTGTTTTGATTACTATGGCCTTATAGTATAGTCTGATATTCGATAGCATGATTCCTCCAACTTTGCTCTTCTTTCTCAAGATCACTGTTGCTGTTTGGGGCCTTTTGGGGTTCCATATAAGTTTTTAAAATATTTGTTTCAGTTCTGTGAAATACATAATTGGTATCTTGCTACAAATTGCCTTGAATCTATGAATTGCTTAGGGCAGTATGGACATTTTATTGGTGTTAATTCACCTATCCATGAACACAGTTTGTGTTTCCACTTAATGTATCTTCTTCAGTTTCTTTCTTCAGTGCCTTATAATTTTCCTAGTCTAGTCTTTTACATCATTGGTTAGTTTTACCCCTAGGTATTTTTTTTTTGAAGCAATTGTGAATGAGATTGTTTTCTTAATTTCCCTTTCTGTTAGTTCATTATTATCATATAAAAATGCATGTGATTTCTGGATATTAATTTCATATCCTGCTACTTTACTGAATTTGTTTATCAGTTCTACTATTTTCTTTAGGGTTCTCTATGTACAGTATTATGTCATCTGCAAACAATTACAGCTTTACTTCTTCCTTTCCAATTTGAATGCCTTTTATTTCTTCTTCTTCTCTGATTGCTAGGGCCAGGACTTCAGTACTATGTTGAATAAGAGATGAAATCAGTTATCCATGTCTTATTCACCAATCTTAGGGGCAACACTTATAGTTTTTGCCTTTTGAGCATGATGTAGGCATGAGTTTATCACATATGACCTTTATTATGTTTAGGTATGTTCCTTCTATTCCCCCTTTGCTGAGTTGTTATCATAAATGGGTGCTGATTTTATCAAATGCTTTTTCTGCATCTATTGATACAATCATGTGGTTTTTATCCTTCATTAGTTTATGTGATGAATCGCATTTACTGATTTGTGAATCTTGTACCAACCTTGTATCCCTGGCATACATCCTGCTTGGTCATGGTATATGATCTTTTTGATGTACTGTATTTGGTTTGCTAATAGTTTGATGAGGGTTTTAGCATCTATGTCCATCAAAAATTCTGGCCTATAATTTTCTTTTTTTTGTAGTGTCTTTATCTGGTTTTGGCATTAGGGTAATGTTGGCCTCATAAAAGGAGATTAGGAGTCTTTCATCCTCTTGAATTTTTTGGAATAATTTGAGAAGAGAGATGTTAGTTCTCAGAATGTTTGGTAAAATTCACCTGTGAAGCCATTTAGTACAGAGCTTTTGTATGTTGGGAGCTTCTTGATTACTGCTTCAGTTTCACTAGGTGTAATCTGTCCATTCAGATTCCCTTATTCTTCCTGATTTAGTTTTGGAAAATTGTATATTTCTAGGAATTTATCCATTTCATACAGGTTATCCAATTTATTGGTTGTTTGTAATATTTTCTTACAATACTTTGTATTTCTTTGGTGTCAGTTGTTATTTCTCTCTTTCATTTCTTATTTTATTTATTTGGATCCTCTCTCTTTTTTTTTTCTTGATGAATCTGGTTAAAGGTTTGTCAATCTTGTCTATCTTTTCAAAGAACAGCTCCTGGATTCATTATCTTTTGTACTGTTTCTTAGACTCATTTTGTTCATTTCTAATCTAATCTTTATTATTTCCTTCCTTCTACACACTTTGAGCTCTGTTTGTTATTCTTTTTCAAGTTCCTTTAAGTGTAAAATTATATTATTTATTTGAGTTTTTTCTTGTTTCTTGTGATAGGCCTGTAATGCTGTGAATTTCCCTGTTAGGATTTCTTTCCCTTGTCCCACAGATTTTGGTGGCTGTATTCTCATTTTCATTTGTTTTGAGGTATCTTTTGATTTCTTCCTTGATCTTGTTGTTGACCCACTCTTTGTTTAATAACATGTTATTTAGCTTCTATGTCTTTGTGTATTTTTCAGTTTTGTTTTTATGATTGATTTCTAGTTTCATAGCATTATGATCAGAGAAGATGCTTGAAATGATTTCAGTCTTATTAAATTTATTGAGACTTGTTTTATGTCCTAACATGTGGTCTCTCCCAGAAAACATTCCATGTGCAATTGAAAAGAATGTATATTCTGCTGCTTTGGGATAAAATGATCTGAGATATCAATTAAATCCATTTGATTTAGTGTGTCATTTACAGCTGCATTCTCATTGCTAATTATCTGTCTGGAAGATCTATACATGAAGATGGTGGGGTGTCAAAATTCCCTACTGTGACTGTATTTCTGTCAGTCTCTTCCTTATGTTCATCAAGACTTGCTTTACATATTTAGGTGCTCCTATGTTGGATATGTAAAGGTTTAGTAGGGTTATATCCTCTTGTTGGATCATTCCCTATATCATTACTTAGTGTCCTTCTTTGTCTCTTACTATCTCCTTGGTTTTAAAGTCTATTTTGTCAGATACAGGTATTGCTACCCTACTTGTTTTTTCCTTTCTATTTTCACAAAATATCTTTTTCTGTCCCTTTACTTTTAGTGTGTGTGTATCTTTCATTCTGAGGTGTGTCTCCTGGAGACAGCATATATATATATATATATATATAGCTCTTGTTTTCTTATCCATTCAGCTACCCTATGTCTTTTGATTGGAGCATTTAAACCATTTAAATTTAAAGTGATTGTTGACACATATGCATTTAGTGCCATTTTATTTTTTAACTATTTTTCTCTGTTTTTTTTTTCTTCCTCTTCTCCTTAAAGCAATCCCTTTAACATTTATTTTTGCAATACTGGTTTGGTGTTAACAAACTCCTTTAGATTTTTCTTGTCTGGGAAGCTCTTTATTTCTCTTTTGATTTTAAATGATAGCCTTGCTGGGTAAAGAAGCCTTGGTTTTAGGTCCTTGCTTTTCATCACCTTAAATATTTTATGCCAATCCCTTCTGGCCTGAAATGTTTCTGTTGAGAAATCAGATGATATTCTAATGGGATGTCCCTTGTAAGTGATTAACTTCTCTCTTACAGCTTTTAAGATTCCCCCTTTGTGTTTAAGCTTTGCCATTTTAATTATGTTGTGTCTAGGTGTGGGTTTCTTTTGGGTCCAACTCAAAGAAACCCATGTTGTTTGGAACTCTCTGAGCTTTCTGGACTTGTGTGTCTTTTTCCTTCACCAGGTTAGGAAAGTTTTTGATCATTATTTCTTCAAATAGATTCTCAATCCCTTGCTGTTTTACTTCTCCTTCTGGCATCTCCATAATGCAGATATTGTTATGCTTCATGTTGTCTCAAAGGTTTCTTAAAGTCTCCTCATATTTTAAATTGCTGCTGTTCTTGGATGTTTTTTTCTACCTTGTCTTCCAAATCACTGATTTGATCATCTGCTTCATCTAACCTACTATTTATTCCTTAATTGTATTATTTATTTCAGATACTGCATTCTTTATTTCTTACTGACCCTTTTTCATAGTTTCTATGTCTTTCTTCATGCTGTTGAGCATTCTTATAATCATTACTCTAAACTCTATACCTGATAAATTCCTTGCCTCCATTTCATTTAGTTCTTCTTCTGGAAAATTCTTTTGTTCTTTTGTTTGGGGCATGTTTCTTTTCCTTCTTATTTTGGCTGCCTCTTTGTGTTTATTTCTATGTATTAGATCTGCAAAGACTGTGGTGTAGACCTACGTCAGACACTGCCTATGACTGGTCCTGGGCAAACTGTTTGGAGCTATAAGTGATCCAGAGCTTGTGGCTCCCTCTGCTCGGCCTGGGTGTGTGCAGGAAAAAGACAGGTTGCATACCAAGGCTGACTTTTACCAGCAATGGACCTGATGGAGGGTCAACTGAAGTCTCAAAGCTCCCAGTGATCTGCCTTTGTTTGCAGGCTTTCTGTTAGGCTTAATCAGTGAATGCGCCTCTAGCTGTATTCCTCAGTGACTAGGCTTAAGCTCTACAGGGTGGGGTGAGAGGAATTTCTTCAGGTGCAGCTATTGCTTCCCCCGAGGCTGATGTTGCATGGAAAGGAGTGTTCTGCCTAAGAATGCTGGCTTCTACAGTCATCTATGGAGATGACTCAGCACTGGTATCCTGAAAAGAGACCCTTTAGCTCTCTTCCCAGAGCCACTGACCCCAAACTCTTCTCATGTGTCTCTAGTCTGCTCATCCCTCTTTTTGTCAGAGCCCAGGGTAAGTGACTGCAAACAAAATTTTGTGTTGGCCCTTTAAGAGGCTCTCTGTATCTCTGCACAATTCTTAGGGGTAACCCCTTGACTGCTGTAATATCTTTCTGGAACTTTACATGCTGCCTGTGGGAGGCCAACCAGCCCTCTCACACCTCCACACTTCCTACCATCTCAGTGTGGTGATGTGATTTCTTCCTTAAGTTCTTGGTTATAAGGCTTCTTTCCAGCTAGTCTTCAGTTATTTATTCAGGATGATATTTCTATAATGTAGTTGTAATTCCAGTTTGGTGCTGGGAGAAGGTTAGTATAGCCTCTACCTACTCTGCCATCACCTTTCTGCTCATTCTTTAAGACCCAAGTTCATTTGCTTTTCCTCTATGAAGCTTCCCTTGACTCTGCAGTTTGCCCTAATTTCCCTCTGGCGACTTTAGTGCTATCTTGTACTGCTTCTTAGGTGCATGCACTATTCTGTACTTTTTGTTACATTTTTGTACTATCCAGTCCTCTTTGTTTGGTTTTTGGGTGTGAGGAACCAGTTGCAAGAATTATTTGCGATGGGTTTTCCTGACGGATAAATTGTGGTGTCATCAAATTGGACATGGAAGAGATAAATTGTGGGGTACAGGGACTCACATGAAAATAGACAGCTGATATAGTTTTCTTCATGGGATGATATTTAGCTCAGGTAGCATCTTTCTTTTGCTCCTCCCTTCTTTGTTCTTGAGAGAGGGATGAGGAAACCCAGGCTTGAACCCAAAGAGACCAGACTGGCCTAGACAGGAAATACTTGGCTGAGCTGCAGTAAGCTGTTTGCAGTTTATAAACAAGTCCTGACATCCCAACTTGGGTGCTGGCAAACAATGTCATCAGCCCAGAGAAAGTTCTCATAGATACACCAAGGCCCCAGGCTAAACTATAAACTAGGCAAAACTCTTCCCTACTCCTCGCTCCTGCAGTTCCCCAATACCAGAGCTACTCCCAGCCTTAACACTGCCCTCTATGGGCAAATTTAGCCTTTCTCCTTCTCACTGGGTACTATTCTCTTAAAACCTGTAAGATGTGGATGATCAGTTTGCTTTATCTTTCCAGTAGGTTCCACTGTAGTGGCGTAATTTTGTAAGGAGATATTGAGAGGCTATGGGCTTTGCCTGTCTCTATCAGCTACCTTCCCTTTCTCCCAAACTAGGTGTATCTAGATTATCATTTCTGTGACTTAAAATATGACTTCTTTCTCTCAGACCTCCCTTGCACCTTCGTCTTGCAACCAGCCAAAGAGTCATCCTGATGGGAAAGGCAGAGAGTGAGCACAGAGACTTTTGGACAGATGACCCCAGAACAGAGCATCTCCTGAATGTTTTACTGATTCAAGCTTCTTGGGAACTATCTTTCAGAGAGTCCTGGAACCTTTGGAAGGGACCTTCACTGTTCAATTGTACACTCAATGTAGGATGACATTTTATAATAGCTTCAGTTGGCAGCAGCCAGCTTTGGATGGAATATTTCCTCTGAGGGAAGTTTAGTTTTTTCCAGGGCAGCCTGTTCTATTGTCCAATAGCTGTACTTGTTAGAAAGGTCTTTTTGTATAAAACAGGAGCTCTATTCCCGTTTTACCTTTCAAGGGATGCGAAACACAGCTCCTCTTCCCCATGACAACTCTTCAAGTTACTGCAAGGCAGTGTGGTTCCCACTACCCCTCTCCCTCCTCCATTCTCTCTCTCTCTCTCTCTCTCTCTCTCTCACACACATACTCTCTCTCTCTCTCTCTCTCTCTCTCTCTCTCTCTCTCTCTCTCTCTCTCTCTTTTAGGTTAGACATTTGATTCCTTTTCCTTCTCTGGACATTTGATTTTTGTGAATATATCTTTTTTTAATTGATGAGAGAGAGAGAGAGACAGAGACAGAGAGAGACAGAGACAGAGAGATATTTTTCTGCTTACTGATGCATTTATTCATTGATTCTTGTATGTGCTCTGGCCAGGACTGAACCCACAATCTTGGCATAATGGGATGATGCTCTAACCAACTGATCTGTCCGGCCAGGGCTGTTAATATCTCTTTTAAAGTCTGATCCTCAATTGGTTATGTTCCATTTCTAGAAATGGGCTGGAGTTGAGACTCTTACTTCCCTTAATATGATTGGAGTTAACAAGTATCTATTGAGAATTGAATAGATGTGAGGCCCGTATACTAATAGGGAACTTGTCCTTAAAGAATTCTTCTGCATTCCCTGAGCAACAGTAGTTCACAATGAGATTGTTAGCAGTTAAAAAAAAAAAAAAAAAAAACTAGGTTTTTGCTATAAGAATCTTCATCACACGAAATTTTCCCATCCTATTTTATACAAATATAATTCATATTCACCTAAGGCTTTTTCCCCTTTTGTTATTAGGCATCCCCCACCCCCCGCCCCCGCTTTCAATTATACGCTTCTCCAGAGTCAGGTAAGATCTGAGTGATAGTTCTACTTGTTTTCCTTCACTTTCTGCATGTACTGGTTAAGGTAGGCTGAACTGCTACCACAAATGTACCCCAAATCTATAATGGCTCGAGCATAATACAAGCCTTGTTTTCATAAAACTGTTCGAGGAAGGTGCTGCTGACTGGAGCACAGCTCTCTTCCCCATGGTGGTTAAGGGATCCAGGGTCCTTAGAGCCTGCAAACTCTTAGAGCCACATCATCCAGCCCACAGACAGTGTAGAAAAACACAGAAGAATTTTTATGGGCCAGGGTTGTAAAGGCTACTTCTACTTGTACTCACATCATTGGAAAGAATTTAGTTACATGGCTCCACTTAACCACAGGAAGATTGGGAAATGGAGTCCAGCTACATGCCTAAGAAGAAAGAAGGAAGGATTTTACTACATAACCTGCAGACTGCCACAATGGCATAATTCTGTTTCTACTTTTTGGCACCATTGTTCATAGCACTACTTTAATTTCTATAAAATTTGTCATTCCTTTGCAATGTGGTTGGATGATCACTGTAGTCAAAGATAGTTGGGTGTGTGGTTCAAGCTCAGGGCAAGGACTTAGGGATGAATGAGGGACACCCAAGAGGCAGCTGATGGCAACTGATGAATTTAGAAGACTGGAGGAGACCACAGTGAGGGATGCCAGAGCTGCCTGGAAGGGCAATGCCAGAGGCCCCATGTGGAGGTTACTCTGAATAGTGAAAGGGGTCAGGAGACTAAGACAGGAAGAAACAGGAAGGTGGTTATTTGGGTTTGGAAAGGACTTTTTAACATCTTGATAGTGGCCAAGCATTTTATACCCTTAATACTTTATGTCTTCCAGGCAGTTCCCAAATAGTGAAATAATGGGTAGTTTCTCCAGCCATGTGTTTAAAACAATTCAATAATCATTAAAAGCTAATTTTTTAACTGCCATTATGTGCCTGGATCTATGCTAGCCACTGAATACAAGGTCTAAGTTCCTCAAAGGACTTAACAATATAATTAATCAAACATGACACATACATGAAATAACTCAACACAGGAGAAAAATGAGTGCAAATTATTTGATGTCAACTTTCTAGGTTAAAGATTCAAAGGAGAAGTTCACTGAAGGTCAAGATAATTAAAGTAGGCTCCATAGAGAAGGTGGGGCTTGATTTGGACTGTAAAAAATGAAAGGATTTTTAGAAAGGCAGACAAAGAAATGTGTACCAGGCCAGATGGAAAAGGCCAGAAAGAGCCTACACATGGAGAATTAATAGGAGTGAAAGATTATAGAGGTAGCTATAATCAGGTAGAGGCATTCAACTTGGTTTGGTAAAGAACAGAGGAAACAAACAAAAACATTTTACAGTGTTGTTTTGAAAATTAAATAATCTACTTGAAATCATCTACTAATCCTTAATAAGATAGCTTCTTAGTGACCATTTATTCTCCAAAAAGAGGGACTAGTAAAATGACAGTGGTGTGCAGAAAACACTTCATTCATTTATTCTTGAAGCATTTAGCTGGTATCTTCTATATGTCACATGCTGTGCTAGACACGGAAGATAGAGAAATAATAAAGTCATGGTATTTATCTAGGCTTAAACTTTCATAGATGGGAACTTCTTACCTCCTGGTATCCAAGAAGTGCACAGTTCCCTTACCTGTGCTATGTGCCCACCTTGCCCCCTGCCAAGGTAATGAATTCTGTCCTACTTACATCTGACTTCATGGATCACCTTCTGTTCATCTAAAGACCAGGACTTCTGCCTATTTCTTCATATTCATTAGGGCAAATTTAGCCCTCATTGTTGGCTTTTTTGCCTCCTTAGCTCACCAACCACACATACATACAAACACATACCAGTTCTGTACACAAAGTAACCAGCCATATGCTTTGAAAAGCAGATACTTATTGATCAAGATACAAGAAACACTGTATGCAGGACAATGATGACTCAGTCACCTTCAAAGTAGGCACCTTGGGACCTCACATAGTTCTCCCAATCATTATCTGCTGTCCTGTCCTATTTTCCTGAATCTCACTGATGATCAGAAATCTCTTCCCTTTCAAAGGTGATTTTAGTTTTGGAAAAAGCCAGAAGTTGCAGGGCACCAAATCTCAACTGTAGGGGGGCTGAGTCACCTGGGTGATTTAATGATTAGCCAAAAAACTCTGTATGAGATGTGATGCGTGAGCAGGACCATTGTCGTGATAAAGTTGCCAATCACCAGTTGCCCATAACTGCAGCCTCCTGAACCATCCAAATAGTTTCTGCAGAGGAATGTTCAAGTTTAATGCAAAATTTGATGCAGAGTCGTTGTTCTATTCGCTCAGTCATTTTGAATGTGACAGCCACACAGTACGCATGCTCACTCAATGGCATCTACCATCCCCACTGACTAGTACAATGAAATCATCATTGTTCACACATGCACATTCCAGTCCACACTCCTTGGCTGCCAGTTTACATTAATGTCACACAAACTGTTCTTGTTATATTAACAATGGCTGGACTTTTTCTGGACAGACTTTGTGTGTGTGTGTGTGTGTGTGTGTGTGTGTATGTGTATGTATAGTATATATGTGTACACACACATATATGTATGTGTACATAACAGTATCCTACTCTGTTTGGGAGGAATATCTACGCTAAGTCACCCAATCTGTGTCAGTTGGATTTTAACCATTACCTCAAGTCATGCTGATGTATCTAAGGGGTTGAACTGATTATTATTTCTAAACTGATTTTGAAATACTGATATAAGAACTTTCAGTTTTCTGCCCAGCATATAAGGAGCTTAGAAATTGTCAATGTGTCCTTAAACAAGAAGAAAGCTAAAGAAACCGAAAATTCAACAACTCTTCTTAGATTGGTTAGAGAAGTGAGATCATAGGGCAAACTGCTGCCCTCAGATTGCAGAGGCAGACAGACATACAGACAATCACAAATTTCCTGATAGAATCCAAGGAGCAGCAACCTCTGAGGGAACAGTACCAGAGTAGAGCAACCTGAATTATCACTGACAACTAGCTGGAGGCTCAGGATGAAGACCTGAGAGAGAAAAACTTCAGGGGGATCCCAGATATGGTTTTGGGGGAGGGGTGGACTAGCCCTCATACTTTCGTCTTTTGTGAGTTTTAACTCCAGAAGTTCCACCAGGTATTCACAGTGAGGACCAAAGAAAAATCACTTTAAGCTGTTTATGCAGGGAAAAGTAACCATTTTTAAACACACCCAGAACATTCTGTTCTCTTTAACAAGGCCTTTCCTCAGGAGAAACATTTCAGCCACAGCCTCATCTGCTGGGGTGTTACCAGACACTAACACACATGGGGAAAGGAAGTGCCCAACTCCAGTCCCCTCTGACTTCCACATGGGGAGAGGAAACTCCCTGACTCCCTACCCCCTCCAGCCATCCGGTGCCACCAAGGGGAGGAAACAACTGAGAAACACCGAAGTCACAGTTCAGCCACACCAAAAGACAAAGACCCAACCGCAGGGCTGTAGAATGCTCTCCCTCCCCTCACGTGGAGGGGCTCCGCCCGCAGAGCCCCATCCATCGTCCTGGATGAAAATAAAACTACCAAGACATGAGCTGCTTGGGAAGGAGAGGTGGTCGATCTCTCAAAGGAGAAGGGACAAGAGCCCCTTCCTCAATGGGCTTTTATTAGGTTCATAACATACAGGAACACAGGTAAAGCTCATCGATCAATGTCAGATGCAAAGATCAAACAATGGATAACATTTCAAAGAAATCTGAGGGCTTAGTCTGACTCAGTGTCTGTCAGGTAAGGGGGTTGCAAAAACTTTGGGAGACATACTCATTGCCTCCTCGGACCTTTATCATTTAAATGAGAGCACTCTTAGCAAAGCAGTTTTCTCAGGACTTTAAGAATTCTTTCTTATGCCCGATCACCCAGGGAACCTCTCTGGCCAGCACAGAGCTGCACTGCCCTCCATCATAGTTTCAGGCTTAAGCAGATTAGAGCCAGGAAACAAGAGATAAGGAGACATCTCCCAGATGGAAATGGGGACTCAGGCTATGTCAGAATAGCCAGGGGGTGAGGGTCCATCACCCCCTCTTTGCTGCAGCTCCCTGAGTCCTTCCATGAAGGCCTTCCAAGTGGTCATGCCTGGCTTGGGTTGCCCCTCCCTTGAGGGGTCTTACCTGTCATTGGCTAACCGACCAAGCATTGGGGGCCAGATATGGATGAAGCAGAAGCAGCGCTCCTGCCAGGGAGATAAGCTTTGTCTCCTTAGTGGCTCAGGTCCTCATGACAGAACAGACCCAGATGAAATGGGTCCCCTGGTCTCTTACTCAGCCTAGCCATGGGGTGGGGGTTACAGCTCCTGAAACCAGGCAGAACCATCTGTAACACCCTCACATCTTACAATTACATTACTAAAGGACTAATTACCACTGTTCCTTTTACCCACTTCATCATATCTGCTTTCAACAAAATATTACAAGGCCTAGTAAAAGGCAATAAACAGAACAAAACAAAACTGCTTTTTTAAATTAATTTTTTAAAGATTTTATTTATTTATCTTTAGAGGGGGGAAGGGAAAGAGAGAGGAAGAGAAATATTAATGTATGGTAGCCTCTCGTGCATCCCCTCCTGGGAACTGTCCTGCAACCCAGGCATGTGCCCTGACTGGGAATTGAACCGTGATCCTTTGGTTCGCAGGCCCACGCTCAATCCACTGAGCTACACCAGCCAGAGCCAAAACAAAACAGTTTGAAGAGACAGAGCAAGCATCAGAATCAGACTCAGATCTTGGCAAGAATGTTGGAATTATCAGACCATAAATTTAAAATAACTTTGATTAATATGTTACATACTCTAATAAAAAAGTAGACAACATGTAAGAACAGATGGGTAATATAAGCAGACAGATGGAAATTCTAAGAAAGAATCAAAAAGAAATGCTAAACATCAAAAACACTGTAACAGAAATGAAGAATGCCTTTGATGGACTTATTAGTAGGCCGGACACAGCTAAGAAGAGAACCTCTGGGCTTGAGGATATGTCAACAGAAACTTCCACAACTGAAAAGCAAAGAAGAAAAACTCTGGGAAGAAAAGCAGAACAGATTATCCAAGAACAGTGGAACAACTAAAAGGGTGTAACATATACTTAATGGGAATACCAAAAGTAGAAGAAAGAGAGAAAGGAATAGAAGAAATATCTGAAGCCAAACCAGGCAGCTCAGGACACTCCAAGCAGAATAAATACTCAAAATACCATACCTGGCCATATCATACTCAATCTGCATAAAAGCAAAGATTTTTAAAAAATTCTTGGGAGAAGCCAGAGGAAATGTTTTTATTTTAACTCTAGATGAGCAAAAATAAGAATTATATCTGCCTTCTCCTCAGAAATTATGCAAGCTAGCAGACAGTGGAGTAAATATTTAAAGGGTTGAAAGAAAAAAAACCCTCCAACATAGAAGTTTGTATTTTGTGAAGTTCTCCTTTGGAAGTGAAGCAGAGAAATAAATTCTTTCTCAGAAAAACACAAGTTGGGAGAATTTGTTGCTGGTGGAGCTGCCTTGCAAGAAATAAGAAAAATCTAAAACAAAAAATTAAGTTTTTACCCTAGGAAACTAGAAAATAAGAGCAAATTAAGTCCAAACTAAAGAGAAAAAAAAAAAAAGAAATAATAAAATGAGAGCAGAAATCAATAAAATTTAAAACAAGAAATCAAAAGGGAAAATCAATAAAACTAAAACCTAGTTCTTTGAAAAGATCAATAAAATCAATTGCAAATCAATAAAAGATCAATTTATTTATTTTCTCCTTTTTTCTCAGTTAGCCCTGTGAACTGAGAAAAAAGGAGAAAATAAATAAATTATTAATGTCAGAAATCAAAGAGGGAACATTACCCTAGAGCCCATGGACATTGAAATGGCAATGAACAACCCTATGCTCACAGATTTGATAATCAAGGAGAAATAAATCAATTCTTTGAAAGACACAATCTACCAAAACTCATATAAGAATAAATAGTCTGAACAGACATATAGATAGATAGATACATAGATAGATAGATAGATAAAATTAATCATTAACTTCTGGCCAAGATGGAGGCGTAGGTGGACACACTGTGTCTCCTCTCACAACCAAGATTAAGGACAACAAAAATATAGAACCAAAAACCCAACCGGAACATATAGAGGATTAAATTGTACGGAAGTCCAACAACAATTCACCCAGACCAGTAAGAGGGGCAGAGTCAGCAGCCTGCGGAGAAGGGTCTCAGCAGGAAGAAGCAGTAGGTGGTGGTCCTGGGCACACAGGCAGCAGTTACTGAGCACAGGGAGGCAACGACCAGACCAAGCGAGGTGCACAAGGTGGCTGATCACGTGCAGATAAGCCAGGTGAAAACAGACAGCGAGACGGACTGTGCAGCGCAGGTCCCCAGCACAGTGAAATAGAGCCTAAAGGGCACCGATTGAGAACACTTGTGGGGTTGTGGGGGTTGGGGTGCTGGGAGGGAGTCCCAGCCTCACAGGAGAGTTCATTGGAGAGACCCAGGGAGTCCGAGAACATGCACAAGCCCGCCCACATGGAAATCAGC